>VWZG01012839.1:384-10417 GCA_013396735.1 Grallaria varia | reverse complement strand
CAAAAATAGGCTTCTTTGGAATTGAGCTCTCCATCTGTGGGTTTTTCTGTTATAAGTTACATATATTCCCCAGGTGGCTCTGTAACTGTGTAAACACATAGATTTGTATAAATGCCGTTTATCAGATTTCATTCCATGTTTCTGTGTTCACACACTTATACTAGAAGATATTTCCTCCTTAACCTATGGATAAGTGCTGGTTTACACCACAAAGGTTTTATCCTTTGTTTTGTGAATGTGGTTTTGTGCGTTTTCCCATGAATATTTAGTACTGTTTTGTCAGTTAGAGACTAACACCATACTGTATCAATAAATCAAAACATGACAGGTGTTAAATGTTTCTTGAATCTTATTTGATTTCTTCTGAGATGATTCACATGAAAAGATTTTCAAGACACTTAGGTGTGTAAAGTCAGTTGATTTCTTCAGTCCAGAAAACTGTGTGACTTTTAAAATTTTCTCCATCACATAACACTTTTTATTTTATGGTATTAGGGATATTATTTCCTTTGAAAAAGAAGACCCATATAATATGTTGGCACTAGTATGCTTGCTACTATAGAAATATATATAAATCAAAATAAATTGTAATTAAATTTAGTACACTGAACAGTAGGCACATGGTGTGACTCTTGGGGATGGTCCATGCAGGGCTAAGGGTTGGACTCAATGTGTGTCCCTTCCAATTCAGCATATTCTGTGACTCTGTGATTATTTATTGTAAAGAGTATTTCCTACTTTTGCTATTTTAACAACTAAGATTCTTATTACTCCTTAGAAATGACAGTGTGAATGTGTAATAGGTGCAAGTAGATGTATGTACTGAGTACACTATAAATGGTTATGCTTCTTGCTCTCCTTCAGATTCTTAGGATTAAGAATTGCTTGAGCTAACATGTATTTTTAAAAGTAACAAAAGTTTGTTCTGTCCTATTTTGAATTGCAATCCTTCTGTCCTTTTTTCTTGAGGTTGAAGTGGATCGTTTCCAAGATACAAAGAGACTTCTTCATGACTACTATAGGGCAATGGAAGGAAAAATCCCAACAGAAGACCCTCAAGATTTTACCAGAATCCCATTGTTAGATATTAGTGATGTAGAGAAGAAAGAAGATGCAGAGCAGAGGGAAGATGAAAAGCAGAAGGAAGATGAAGACAAATTAAGAAGGTAGGAATGCATTATGAAGTTATACAATATGAACAAATACAATGGACTGATAGCTTTGTGGGTGCATGTGGAAATATATGTGTGTATACTTCAAAAGGATGGGGAAATAAGAATTTTTAACTGGAGATTATAGTCAAATGATGATGCTTCAATCATCTTAAAAGTTACACGTGCCCCTGATTTTACTGACTCACATGTATCATTTTTGCTAATACATCTCTGAATTATAATACATGAAAGCCGTAGGAGGAAATCTCCTATAGAAATGTTTCCTACATCCCTCTGTGTTGCTGATAGTTTCCAGCATAATCTTCACATAAATAAGATAAAACATTATTGTGAAACATTGGCAGGTTTAAAATTTGCACCAATTAACATAATTAAGTGGGTTATGTAATGACAAATGTATATCAAAGCAACAAAGTTGCACAGAACTGAATACCATATTAAAAGGTAAGGAATACCATGAGATAATTTAACAAAATAAAAAATGCTGTCAATAATGACACCTGCTTTTTAACTTACTTGCAGTGCATTTAGAAATTGTCTGAGTAATGAAACTCTGCTTCTAACCCATGTGGAATTCAACAAATCACAGTCATATGATGTCGTTTTATTCATCTGTTATTGTTCCTTAGCCGTTATAGTTGAACTGGATGGTTTTCTTGTCATAAACACACTTCATCATTTTTGGCCATAAGGAAAGTTCCTTTTTTCTTGCTATTGCAAATTTTGAAAATAGTATTCTCATTTTTTCAGCTTATTCTCCTATGTAGTTATTAACACTTCTTATGAAGGGATGTGTGAATTACTCCTTTTATTTTATTTCTGAGGATTCCTCTAGTTTCTTGGAAATTGTTTTCATCAGAAACTCTGCAGGATAGTCCTAAGGATGTAAATTCTAAAAATGGAGTGGCTACATGCAGGAATGATGAAAGACTTATTATTTATACATGGCAAAAAGCAGTAACAACAGTGTCAAGTATGGTAAGGAATGTTTTATTTACTTAAATATTTCTGGATCATACATTCATAGCCTCCCATTCAGTAGGCAGCCTAAACACATAATCTTGGCTCTGTGTATCTCTATGTCATGCCTCTTGTTCCACAGCTGGTATTTCCAGTGAATATGTTTGTAGTTCTATGAGGAAAATGTTGGAAACTATGTATTATCAGCATCTCCATATTTATAACTGACACTTTTATTCCAGTACTTAGAGAAATACTTTAAATGTTGCCTCTATATATCTACTTCTTTGATGGTAAACTCTCCTCTTCTCACTCAGTACAAGAGGAGAAGATGGAGATGTTTAATCCTGTGATGCAGTGTTTGCTTAAACCTTTCACAAATTAGAATCATAGAATTGATTGGGTCGGAGAAGACCGCCGAGATCATCAAGTCCAACCCTTGGTCTACTCCAGTCCATTTACTAGATCATGGCACTCAGTGCCACGTCCAATCTCAGTTTAAAAACCTCCAGGGACGGTGAATCTACCACCTCTCTGGGCAGGCCATTCCAGTGCCTGATTACTCTTGTAAAGAATGTTTTTCTAATATCCAACCTAAATTTCCGCTGGCAGAGCTTAAGCCTGTGCCCCCTTGTCCTATTGCTGGGTGCCTGGGAGAAGAGACCAACCCCCACCTGGCTATAACCTCCCTTCAGGTCGTTCTAGAGAGTGATGAGGTCACCTCTAAGCCTCCTCTCTCCAGACTAAACAACCCCAGCTCCCTCAGCCTCTCCCCATAGGACTTGTGTTCCAGTCCCTTCACCAGCCTTGTTGCTCNTGCCTGGCTGCTCTCCAGCCACTCTGTCCCCAGCCTGTAGCACTGCATGGGGTTGTTGTGGCCAAAGTGCAGGACCCGGCATTTGGCCTTTTTGAACTTCATCCATTGGAATCAGCCCATCTCTCCAGTCTATCCAGGTCCCTCTGCAGAGCCCTTCTGCCCTCCAGCAGGTAGACACTCCCGCCCAATTTGGTGTCATCAGCAAATTTGCTGATGATGATCTCAATCCCCTCATCTGAATCATCAATAAAGATGTTAAACAGGACTGGACCCAACACTGACCCCTGGGGGACACCACTGGTGACCGGCCACCAGCTGGATGCAGCCCCGTTCACCAGCACTCTCTGGGCCCGGCCCTCCAGCCAGCTCTTAATCCAGCAGAGAGTACACTTGTCCAAGCCATGGGCTACCAGCTTTTCCAGGAGTATAACAAGGGAGACAGTGTCAATGGCTTTGCTGAAGTCTGGGTAGACCACTTGAAAACCTATGGCTAACTTCCTTTTTCTATATAGATAAATGGTTGGTTTCTAGGTTTGATTTTTCTTTTTTCTTAAATCATTTAAAAATAAATTATTTTCTGCACCCTTACCATGTAACTTTAGGCATGCTTCATATGTTGTTGTTTCTTGCATTTCTCAGGTTTTCCTCAAGCAGAAGCAATGATTACAAGCATTAAACCCACTCTGTCTCCGTCTTGCATTTTTTGCTGTAGAATTGTATTTTTGATAAATAATGAAAGTTTAATCAATTAGTTAAAATATCTTCTCTTTTTAAGTGTCTCCTCATCAAGTACTTTCAGCAAGTATAGGCAATTCAAAGCAGTAGTTGCACAGGGTTGATACTATGTACTGTACTGTGTGTGACTGTGGTGTCAAGGTAACAGCTGAAATAGAGTTTAAAGAAATGGAGGAAGAAGAACAGCAGCAGCAAAAACCGAAAGAAAGTCAGAAAGCTTCACAGAAGCGCTCAGGCAAAGCTGCTGGAAAAGATGCCAAAGATGCGAAAAAGCCTTCTGCCAAATCACCTACTAAAAAGAAAGGTATTTAGAAAGCAGGCTTTGTTTTAGCAGTGCTTGAAATTACTGAAATGTAAATACGTGAGTAATGCAAAATGAATAAGACAAGACATTTAATTTGGATTTAATTTTTCTTTTAAAATTTCAAATGTGACTTTTCAATGTGAAATATTGGTAGTGATAAAGGAGGGCAAAGGTTTCTGAATGGAAATTGCATTTATTTAAACATGTGTTGTCTTTATATGCATATGAATAATTATTCTAAGTGGCACATAGAAAGGAAGTCTTTTTTTTTCTACATGTTCTGTATTGGAATGGAATAGAATAGAACAAGTTTATAAAATTTGATTTATAAAATTCTGTTACATTCTGCCTACTTGCCAGTTAGAAGTCAAAATATTTCAAATATTCATGTTAAGAAAACTTCCCGATCTGACCATCCAGGAGTCACTCTGTCAGTCATATTTTGCACCACCTGAGCTGGGACTGAGACCCTTTTAAAGCAGACTGCTCCAGTGTGCAGACGAGTCCCCAGTTGATTCTCTACACACCCCACACTCACATTCAGACCAGATTTCCTTACTGGCTCAATCTCAGGTTTCCTATAGCAGACTCTCAGATGTCTGGATCTTTAACATTATTTAATCATTGTACAACAACAGAATAACAGCTTGAGCTGGTGCCTCCAAGGAAGGACCCTGAACAAAGGAAACCCTGGGCTCTTATACCCTCACAGTCTAAGCACAGGAAAGTCTGGGGTCATTGTCTCCTGCTGTGCCTCTAAGTGTCCATCCCCTGGCTGGGCCACACGGCCCCAGGCCCTTCGTTGTGCCAAGAGTTGGTGTCAATTCATGGCCTCTTGTCTCTGGCTCCCACCACCCAGAGCTCAACCTGTAGCTTGCAAACCGAGCTAGTTGCACTGAATATGTTCCTGAACAATTAAAATAATAGTACTGGAATGGAATGGGTAAATTATACAATACCTTAAGATTAATTTAGCAGCCATATAGTAGCATGGATCAATCAATGTCCATAATTTTTATGTCTAACTGCAATGTGGTGTAAATTAAGAACATAGAATCTAGTATCATCTGTAGTCCTAAAAAAGAATAGACTCCTGTTGAGGGAGATCCTGCACGTAGGCCTGGCAAGAACCTGTCCTACCAGGTGAAAACGTAAACTTCGTTTGTAAAAGAGAAACAGGCGGGAAGGAATTGTGGCATACCAAGGCTGTTTATACATTTTGTCGTAACTACTTCCTTGTGCAGGTAGTGGTTTATGTAACTTCCACTTTTTATTTTTCCTTTCTGTCCTAACTTCAGCAGGAAGCAAGGCTAGCAGCCTAAACCTTTTATCTTTTGTAAAGACATCCTACATAGCAAAGGAGGGGCCCAAGCCCTGTGGTGTAAGGGTAACCTGAAATTCAGGTACTCCATTTTGAAGTGAGAAAGCTGTAACTGCAGTTATTGTGCCTAAAGCAAGTGACCTTTTTTTTGTTGACAGGCATTTTATTTGCACTGTGCTCAGCTCTCTCTCTCTGGTTGAGTCTGCCTGCAGTAGATCAAACAACCATAGCCTTGCAAACATTTAGCTAATTGTGAGCCCCAGAGAGCCTGAGGCTTAGTTTAGTATTCAATCCAGTCTAAACAGTAGCAGATTTTCAGAATTCTAGAAGAGTTTTGTAATAAAAAATCAGCAGCTGTCACCTGTTGCATGCTAAGTGGCTGGGTTGGCATTTGTGGATTGTTTCTTGGAACTAAATTTTTGTTCAGGCCTGGTTCAAGGCAAGTTAGCTGAAATCAAAAACCATAAAGTGACAGAACTGCATCTGGAACTCAGCTGTGCGTTCCTCCGGGTGGAAGAGGAAGTGTCAACTGATGATTTGTAACTGAAGCATCAACTTTGATTTAATGTCAAATACAGTGTTACTCTAGTGTTCCTGTAACACGAGAATTCCCTGGGTCAGAGCTGTGGGCTAGTAATTCATTGATACAACTTACCTAAAGGTCTAAATTTGACCTTTTGCTTTATGTTGACCTTATGTATCATGCGGAAGTCATTATTTTTTTTCTGTAACACCTTCATCTGCTCTTCTTCTAGGATAAAGCAGTTACAAATATTTTATTTTTGAGTTATAGTCAAAATGACATGGCTACAGAATCTCTAAAAACATAAAATACCTTTACAATGTCTGTTCATAGATGAGTAAGTTAAAACAGGCTGGAAATGCAGATAACAGAATGGTTTGGAAATGCATGAAATAACAAATCCTTTTTTTTTTTTTCTTCTGACATGATTTATTTTTTCAAATAGTACACTTCTTTTCACTGCTTTGATGGTAAGCAATGATATTTACTAACACAGCATTTTTACTGTAGTACACTTTCTTAAACTTGAATTTGCTCCAAAAGAGACAAGTGTTATTCGAAAGATGTTTATTTATATGCTGGATGCGATAAATTGATAGCTATTAGGGTCAAACAGGACATTCTGACCATTCTAGCATCAAAACAGAGGCACACCTACCCAGTCATGATATTCCACTCAGAAATACATTTTATGATGTTATTTAACCAATTTTAATACAGTTATCTGTGCTGGATGTTTTATGGAGTGTTAATCTTAGCATGACTTGCAGATGTATATCACATTTGACAACTGACCACTCACCTTTGTATTCTTGTAAATGAACACATCAAGTAAGGTGGAAAGTGTCATTTTTCTTTTCGAGGTAATATGCTAATGAGTGTCTTTGTACTGATACACAAATTTACAAGCAAAATCCAAAGACTGAAAAGTCTGTTTTCCTGCAGGACCACAGAAGAAAGACAGTATAGTTTCTATAAACCCAGAAGAATTAAGGAAAGAAGAAGTGGCACTTAAAATAAAGCAAGAATATTTGAGTGCCTTGAAACATGAAGGTATGTTACTATTTGGTTATTTATAATGGGAGTTGATTGTTATTCCTAATTTAGGTAGTATAATAGTCAAAACTAGCAAAAAACACTAGGGAAAATGAAAAGATAAGAAAGAGAAGAGAAGAGAGTAGTGTGTGGAGAAATCAGGATTTTTTTTTAGGGTGGTAATCATCACTGATTGTGTGGTAAATATATTTAAAGTAGAAATGTGTTTTTCTTTTTTTTCTTTTTTTTGTTCTCTGTTTCATTTAATCTAATTTTGGCATGACTAAAATAATTGTCTTGAGAGAAAAGTTCTAGCATAGGCAGTTAGCTGTTTTGCAGTATTCAATTGAGTTGAGTTCAGTATTTGAAATGTTTTGGTCTGGGAAAGAATTTTTTGGCAATTGTGTATTTAATTTATATTCTTCTCTGATTCTCTCTTCTTCAAGCCACATGAGATTCAAACCGCAGGACATAGATTTTCTTTACTCTTCCAAGCTCCTTTACAGATAGACTCTTCAAAAACTATGTATTTTTCAGTCATTCTGTCTCTTTGTCTGTCTTATCCAATAATTTCCAAGCCAATTCAGCCAAAAGTAGATCTCTGAAAAAAAGAAGTCTTAGACTGAAAGTGGTTTGAAATTTTTTTTGGAGATAGATTTACACTAAAAGAAAAAGACTTCTTTATCACTAAAGGGAAGAGAGAGTCTACTTGTTAGAGATTTTATTTGTCGGCAGTTGGGAAGCCCATTATCATATATGTTACCTCTTTGATGGCCTAACTATTGCATAGTATTTTATTATGAAAGGTAGAGGGAAAACATCAGTTAATGAACAAAACACAAATTCATAAGACTTCTTTAAGTCCAATCAGACCAAATGCTTGTACACTTACCACTTTCAACAATACAAGAGCAGTTTAAGAATATATATTCTAAGATTTTTGGCTAATGAAGAGAAGAATAGTAATAACTTTGAAGATCCTAATAGCATGAAGATGAATTTTAGTTCTTCATGACCATGTTTTGTTTTCTTTACATTGCTTCATTTTAATTCTATATTTAAAAAAATCCAAAAACCTAGGGAAGGCTAAATTATGTTGAGCTCTGTTTTCTATTTGCACAGGCTCTTACCTGTTATTTGAGAATCATAGTTTCAATTGCAGTTTTGGTAGCTGGATACTTGTACTTTGGAGTATGCAGATACACTGAGTCTAGCAAAGTCACTAGTTTTGGGTAGTTACTGAATTTTTAATGCTGATTTCCTATTTAATTTCTCTATTGCATCAATGTACCTTGGCTTTTACTCTGTTGCTGTTAAGAGAGCAGTTTTATTGGTGGACTGTGCAGTACCTACCTCTAAAAATACAGGGAGACAAAAATTTTCATACACTTACCTCTGTAAAATGCTGTAGCAGCTTCACAAAGAACACGCAGAGAACTTACAATTAAGGCAGCCCTAAACTGTACTACAGAAAGGTGACTAGACAAGCACAGAGTATCCTCTAAGGTACTTCTATCTTAGAACCCTTCCATTTTCCCATCAATTAAATAAATTTTGTGAGACTCAAATCCATTCTGTGTTTAGAATTTTGAACATCAGCTCTTCATTGCTCAAAACAGAAAGTGTGCAGTGTTGCATTATGCTGTGACTGCAATATCGCATGCCTTATTTTGGACAGTCCAGCTTTCTACATTGCTTGCGTAAAGAAAATTTCAACTCCAAACCTAAGTATTTTTTTAAAAGTAATAGGATGTACGATAAATATAGTTATGTAAATAATGTGAAAGTCTTTTACTTTGAAGTCATTGTAGCAATTACTATGTAATATTATTTAAAAGATTTTGGGGTACGGAAGTTTAAATATGAAGAAAAATCAGGTTGAATACTGAATTTTCCTTCAGGATTGAAAATAATCACTATCTACTGGTCCCCTTTTCTTAGTCTTCTTTCATAAGACTTTTTGTTAGTTCCATGTACCTCTCAATATAGTGCCTTAGCTGTCTTTTCATGCAGTTGGCATCCTTTTCTTAAAGTCATAGAATGTCATGGAATTGTTTAGGTAGGAAGGGACCTTTAAAGCTCACCTAGTCATGGACAGGGACACCTTCAACTAGATCGGGTTGTTCAGAACCCTGTCCAACCTGACCTTGAACATTTAAAGGGACGGGGGGGCCTCCCTGAGCCACATGTCCCAGTGTGTCACAGTAAAGAATTCTCTCACACTAAAGAATTTCTTCCATTTTGAGTCTGAATCTGCCCTCTTTTAGCTTAAAACCATCACCTGTTGTCCATTTGCTTAGGCTCTACTAAAAAGTCCATCCCTATCTTTCTAATTAGGCCCTTTTGGATGCTATAAGGTGCTAGAGGAGTCAGCAGAACATATTAAAACTTTATTGTAATTAAGTTATCAATATTTTTGAAATTCTCATGTATACGTTCTATGCATAATTTTGGTAGAGGTGAATTATTTTCTTAGTACTCTCTAACCAAACTCTTTTCTAACGCAATCTGAGTTTTAAGGCATGAAATGGTAATATGTAGGAAGCGTAGGGCAGAAAAAAGTGAGGGTAATTTTAAAGAGCTGGAAGTTAGAAACAGAAAAATAAACTTTAATTGTGATTAACATACATAATGATTTAGGTGTATTTTCTTCAAAACTCGTCTGTAACAGAGTAGTCACACTTGTATCTTTGAGATTCTAGATCTGTTGCTGTATGTGTTGATTTTGTTCAATCACTGTCTGTATTAACATTCTCTGCACCATTGTGTTAGTTTTATTAAGATATTTCTTGAATTGTGAATTCTGATGCTTTTAGAATACACACTTCTGGAAAACACGTGGTGCAATAGAGGTGATTTTTAGAAAAGATTTGTTTAAGAATATGAGGAATTAAGTAAGTTTTTACTGCCTAAAAACAGGTGATCATGCCAAATTTTAGGTGCTAAAGACTGAGAACTTTCATCAAATTTTATAAATATTATTCAGTATGACATTACCATTTAAACAGAGGCAGCTACAAAATCTCGACTAGAACTTATAAAAGAAAAAGCTTTAGCATTTCTCAAAGAGCTAAAAATGAAAGCAGAAGAGGCTTATAAGGATATGGAAAAGTGGCTTGGATCCAGCTTCTTGGCAGAACTGTCCAGGTAATGTATATCAATT
>VWZG01012838.1:572108-635346 GCA_013396735.1 Grallaria varia | reverse complement strand
TCTACGATTCTATGATTCTGTAAGCTCGTGCCTGGTACAAGTCATACTTCTCACAATGACAAGCAAATTCCTGTATATCTTCCTCATGCTCAGGCTTTTCCTGCGCTTCGTCCCACTGACTTAATGAAACCCTTATCAGCATGGAGGTGCAAGATATAATTTAAGACAAAAACCTAACTGCAAAAATTGTATGAACACTAGTGATTATTGGTTAACTCAACTCAAGACTGAGTTAACTCAACTGTGGTGAGTGGTTAGAGTTTTAAGAAAATAATGGATCTAATTCAATAATGGGAGAAGGGAAGAGGATAATTGGGGAAAACAACAAGACTCCCGACAGTCACAAAACAAGAAGCAATTGCATACCATGACATACTTTCAGGCTCTAGGTCAAAATGACACTACTGTGCCAAGGCAGAGATCAAAGAGCTCACAGAGCAAAAAAGAGTTAAAAAGACATTCCTAGGAAAGGAGTAGGGATTCAATTGTCATGCCCTGTATGGATAGATAGGCTGCCTCCTGGGATCTGGAAAAAGAGTCTGAGAAAAGTGAGTGTTCCCCAGTTCCTGAAAATTATCACCTGTAGGCAGAGGTAGGTATGTGTATAGACTGATTTATTGTTCTGAAGATCTGTTTTTTTTTCTTAAACTATTTAGTTCTACACTACTAATATACTCAGAGAGGCTGTTTGGTCCCCTTATAGAGCCATCACTCTCAATGGCAACCAAATACTCGGAAGTAGGACAGATCCTCAAGGCATGATCTGAGAGTGGGAAGGTAAGATGGAGGTGGCAAGGGACATGATGTGCTCTCACTGCAGTAATCTGAAGAGCAGAGATAGGAAGAACAGTGGACCCAACTTCAGACCTAGGACAGATTCTATAAATATTTGTTTAGGAGTGATCATCACTTGACTCTCCTTAAATAATAAATTTAGCTAAAGCATTGCTTGCATTATTTCAGAAATATACTTCCAAATGACCCTACAGTAAGGAAACATTTCAGAAACATACAACAGTGGGCAATCCATGGATCAGTGTAAAAAAAAAATAAATCTCTGAGTGAATGAACAGCCAGTCACTTAGAGAAACTAAGAATTACACTCCCAATATTTGCTACTAAATAAGATTCAGTCTAACAATTGTTACACATAAAAAAGTAGTAGTTTCTTATTTCTATCACAATAAAACCTCTTCTCCAGCACTTTCACCTCCTCCAACCTCATATTTATTGGGAGATAAACATACAAAAACTATGATTAAGTTTAAAGACAGTCTGTAAGATAAATAAGCAAGTTACGCTTTGGCATGCAGGCAGGAAAAAGAAACCAGACATCCTTACAAACCTAGAAGACAGAGTATTTTTATCTACCTTCTAGACCAACAGCCAGCCTGGCCACAACATTATCAAGGCTTAGAGACTTTCTGTCATCATTCAATCCATTGAAGGGGCAGCCACTTTCCTGCCACTAAATATTAATAATTTTGTCTGAAGAATCTGTGGCAGACAGGTTCATTTCCTAGTGGCTCCATCTAGGCTTGGTTGCCTTACACTTCACTAGTGAGCACGATGACATGACAAATATAATCACAGTGAGAAGACTGGAAAGTTATGTGCCTCAGATAGTAGAGCTGTTCACAAAAACTTCCATAATAAACTCAGAAAGACATTACTTTACAGTTGATAGTACAGTTCATGAAACCCAAAAGACATTTTTCTGCAGATATTCCCTATTTTTTCACAAAAAACAAAGCCAAGGCCACTACTCTTTATACTACTAAGTGCTTATTGTCAGATAAACAAAAGGGTGTTGCCAAAATATTTTATGTAGCTTTGTCTGCATTAGAGATTGGCTTGAACTTGTTTATAATAATAATAATAGTACTTTTACACATAAAAGAAAATTAAAAAAATCTTCACAAAATTATGAAGTGCCAGACATATTTCAGATTTCAAGAGCAGAAAACTTTAAAACTTTTTCCTTAAAAACTCTTTCAGGGCAATGTGTCTGTATTTTATTTGCTGACTGAAATATTGAAAATATTTTTTGTTAAGGAGTTTTTCTTTAGAAAAAAAACACAAACCAACAAACAAACCAACAAAACTAAAGTCCCAAAAAAAACAGAATTGAAAATTAAAATTCCCAACATAAAAGTAGAGTGAAAAATGTGGAGCTTTTACTTTCACACCAAACAGGTTGAAGTGATGACACAGATATGATTCAGTAACTGACTGCAAAGACTTTATAAAGATAAGAAACACATTTTAATGCACCTTGTCCCCACAAACTGACTGATGAAACCTAACCTCTGCCTACCAACAAAGAGGTAATGTGTCAGACTCTCTTGACATCCCTGCCAGCTCCTTGCATGGTTACTTAAGGACCATGAGGCAGACAGTGGCTGTCAGAAAGACACAGTGATAAATCAATTTTGCTCGGAGGACCACAGACAAATAGATTAAAATGCTTTAATCTGGCCACTTAACACAGAGAACAACCTGTAGCAGGACCCTGAATAAGATCCCTCCTCTGTCAACAGTGTAGAGTGGTCTGTGGGGAATGAATTTCAGATTTTTTCATTATGCATGATGTCAAATGGGCCTAAAATAAGGCTTCAAGGCCAATTGAAATGAAAATTAGACTTTCCCAATTTCAGATTCTTAGTGTAATCCACCACACACTTCACAATATTCTGAAAGAATTTCAGTTCCGAAATACTATTTTCACTTGGTCTTGTCTGGCAATCACACTTTTGGTGATGTTGTGGTTCTGCTCATTTCTGTGCAAAGATACATAGATGTACATAAAAAATTAAAAACAAACAAACAAAACCACAAACAGTTTGAACCGTGATTTAAAGATTGCAATTTTAACATTAAAGAAAATTTCGCCTTGAAAATTTAATGATGTTAAAAAAAATCGAATGGTTAAGGATGGCTATGTTTCTAATAAAATGCAAACAAATACATCTCCTTACATACACTAAAACCATTTCATTACTTCTGTCATCAAATTGTCAAAGTGGCCGGTATTTCAGGCTATTCCTGGCTACCTTCAGGCAAGATGGAAATCACTTTCCTACAAACTTATCATACGAAAATTGAAGTTAATCTAAGAAAAGACAGTCATCACTTTACATTGTTTTTCTTGGAACTGAAGCCAGGTTGCTTTCAAAGTAGCTGGCTACTTTTTGGCTATTTGGTTAGGAAATTCAACAGGAAATGATAAGGGAAGAGAACAAGACTGCAGGTAAAACTGGTAACATAATCAGCAAGCAAGAGAAAGGAAACTCGTACGTGAACGGAAATGTGAAACTCTGTGTTAGCTGTAAAACATTTTAAAGCAGCAAATGTGGTAAAAGAAGGAAAAAATTCAAAGTGCAAAAAAGACTGAGAAAAGTCCCAATAAACAGACTGCATGGAGAAGGAGACTGTCTTAAAGAGGATATGGAGAGATACCCCGGACAGATAAGTTGCCACATTGGGTATACTAGGGCTACTACACTGCATAATTGATAGCTACAAGACTGGCAGTACAAGCAAAGATGAGAATTGAGTGAATAGAAGAGATCAGTGAAAAGAAAATAAAAAAATTAGAAGTCAGCTGAAGAAATACCACATTAAGAGATCTTCAGTGCAGGAGATGGGGAAATAAGAGGCCTTGAACTTTGCTGCATGAGGTAAGAAGTGTCCATTCATCATCATGTAATGACTCAAAAAATGTCTGCAGACAAAGCAAGGCTCTTCCCAAATATGTAAAACAACCCTTGATGTTAGGCTATTCCCTATACTGATATCATAAAACACACACACAGGCATGCCCTCACACTAAATGGTAGGAATAATGGTACCCCATATCATTATACCTTGAACTATCACAACCAGTCTGATATTATTGCTGTGAAAACGGGCTGGCTGTAAACTTCATTGCGAGATGATGATTGGCATCTAGCCTCTGTTCTGCACAACACACATACTAGGATGCAACACAACGTGCCAGCATGACACATCACTGTCACCAGGTAAGTAGAGACTGCTGAAAAGCCCTTCTGGTGCTTATGTGGGGGAATTCTGGAATCTGGCCTCATGTGAGTCACAAAAATTAGGAAAGATTGCGAATTCGGAATTAGTTTTTTACTAGAACCTTCCCTTTGTTGAAATTTACTATTTGTAAGCACCAGTTGGCTCACAGCTGCAAATGAAAATATTTGTTTCTGCCTTATAAAATGCAGAATTACTTAAAAATGTTAGACCAAGGTATTCAAAAGGATTTTCCACCAGGATCCAGACTGAGAAACTTATCTCCAAATTGAGAAATTTATCTCCAAATGCCTTTATTTTTCACAAACTTTTCCTTCATGAGCAATGCTAAAAACTGAAAGTTCTGCTCACCTCCTCTAACCAAAATACAACAGTGTTTATATTGAGGGAAAAAAATATTAATTGTGAAAAATACACAAGAAAAAAGAAAAAAAACCCATACTGAAATGTTGAGCAACATCTTTCAGCTAGACAGCAAACCATCTCTTTGTGAGGCACTGCCTTGCAGGACTGTTCCTGGCTGCTGAATTTTTGGGCATTTTAAAGTAGATTTTCCAATGCGCATAACAGTATTTACTGATCAGAAAGCTGTTTTATTTCAAGTTTATATTTTGAAATCCTCCCAAAAACTGAAGATTCTTCTAATTATTCAATTCAATCTCATAATGACATTTCAAAACAGAAAGCAGTTTATATAATTATGAGTTGTAAAACCAAGCCTACCAGCATGAAACTCGGTTGATCAGAATGCAATAAAGACATTGAGATTAAAGTTCCCAAGTCAGGAAATGTATCTACCCATGACTAGTTACTAACATAACACTTGGAACTTTTAGTTGGCATTACAAGAGCATGCCAAGCAAAATGTGACCTCACTATACCCCACATGTTCATCATTTCCCTCTCATGTTGCAGCTCCATATACATTTTTCTTCTCTTTTCTTCCATCTCTGCATTTCTTTGCAAGTGCCTATTCCCATGTCCCTCGATTTCTCATTCTCAAGTCTGACTCACTGGTTCATATTATAAGCGTTAACAAAATATCCCTTAAATTACTCCGAGAGGACATTGCTTGTGCTAAGGGATTTAATGCCCTCCTCTGCAAGCAGAAGTGGCAACTTACCAATATGCTCCTCACTGTGCAATGTACAGATATCCAATGCCAGACTTTAACTTGCTCAACAGCAAGTTTTAAATCATCCTGCCGAGGAGTCTGTAGGGAGACATACCAGTCTTTCTGCAGAGGGAGATCAATGAGCTGTGGAGACACACTGGCCAGGAATCTCCCTTTCATCTAGATATACACAGTGTGACACACCAGGTGCCAGCTTAACTGCTATTCTTACGGGAATGGGCAACTTCTGCATTTGAGAGACGAGTGCATTTTTTTGAGTTTATAGATTATTTTTAATGTGTCAAAGATTTATCATGGGAGTTAAAGGGTTGAATAAAGTCAGCCAGAAGAAATTCTCAGGCTCAGTGTGATGCAAGATACCAGGGACTTACAGAGTTTTACCATCATGTTGATCCTACTTATGAACTCTCCTCTGCTGACATCCCTGACACAGTCTCTGTTCAGCCACATGCCTCTCTGCAAAGGCCAGGGCCAGCCTGAGCTTACGAGCAATATATACCTTATACACGCATTTACAGAGCACCTATATCTGTCCCTCTCTTCCCTCCTCCTGTTCCCCTGTCTCGAAATAGAGTTAATACAAGGTAAACCTTTGCGAAGTTGCACAAGCCCTCTGGAACAGCAAGCAATCTGTAGAAATGGAAACACATCCAGAGCTGGGGTGGACAAATGAGTGTAAGCACCTCACTTGTACCCAGAGAAAGGGAACGGGGAACTGCAGCCCTGCATATGAGCTGCTGCCATATTATTGACCTGTTTCTGGTAAGATCCAAACTGGCACTTACTATGTGCCTAAAGATATTGATACCAGCCTTTGACAGCCAGGGTGTATTTCACGGCCATAAAGATGAAGCTGGGTCCTAAAGATGAATCACTGCTGTCCATACCAATATGAGATGTTCTGACAAATAATTGTATTTTTATAAAGTATTCACATATTCCATATTTGATTGCCATAACCAGCAGTTGCTTAACTTTTTTTGTTTATTGTAACATTTCAAGAGTTTCCTTCTGGACTACGTTAGATGTTGCCTCATGAGCTATTTTGTCGTTTAATTCCTAGGACAGAATACCTTTTCCTGGTTCCGAGGAAAAGGGTAGAGTCTGGGCAACAGTTCTGCAGGCTTTTTCTGGATGTCAAGAAAAATAAAAATGCTTCTTGCTCTCATGAAAGTGCTAGACTGGAATAGTGCACTTAAGACTGGATATATCTACCTCAGAAATATAAAGAAACCAAGGTGGGACTGAAAGAAAGAGATTAATCAGAAAAAGGTTTATATAAGTCAGGCTGTACAAGACACTTGCTCTCACCATAGAAAGAAAAAAGGCATTTGTAGATTGGTGGTGTGATCCCATGAGAGTTTTCCTGCATAGCTGCTACTGCAGCTGTGTATTATCTGACCCTATGTATTCAGAAAGCAATGTGCATCTGCAGGTATGCAGCACCTGAAATTGCTCTATAGATAAGGAGGATGCTGAACAGGACGATTGAAAAGAGAGTCTAATTTTGAACTTTCCAAGCAACAATGAAAAACTATTAGGAAAAATGTGCAAGCTCTTCCATCCTTTCTTGCTAATCAAGCATAAAATGCAGGCTATACTGACAGTAAACCTCTTAAGAGTTTACAAAGTATGACTGCAAACCATAGAATACCAGCAACATTATATANATTTTTTTGTTTGTTTGTTTGGATTTTTTCTTAAATTTTCTTAATAAAAAAGATGCAATATTACATTAAAATTTTCACTTAAAGGGATACATATTTAGGATAGACATAGGATCAGAAATTTCAACCTCCACAAAATATTTTCAAGAACTTTATAAAGTCCAGATATCAATTTCTACTGGAATGCTCTAGTTAGACTAAAGTACAGTGTGACCACAAAAAAAGAGTATTATTCAGAAAATCTCTTGGCAGACCTATGCTTTTATTGTAATTTTCAGGTACCTTTTTCTTTTTATTGCTACTGTATTTAGCAGTTTATCATGTACAATTTTAAAAAATTAAAATATTTTCCAGTGGTTTGGGATCTGTTTACTTTACCTCAAGTGAAAGAAGAGTGAAAGCAGTAAAAAACTTCAGAAACATTGTTTTTAGCTTTGTACCATTCTTTTTTTCTCATTTTCTCATAAGAAATTGCAAAGTCTGACACTTCAATGTCTATCTTTAGCACATAAATGCCTGGCAAACCAATATGCAAGTAGAAATGCCAAGGGAAAAGTGTTTAAAATAAGAACCGACTGACTGCTTTATTTAAAACATACACGTTTGATCTATCAGTAGCAAAAAGTAGTACCACCTCAGAAAATACCATCTATGAAAATCCTTCGGGTAAATTGTTGTAAAACAGCGTGACATATATTTGCAGAGATTAAATAAGGAGAAGCCTCTATTAAAAGTCCATATGGAAACTGGGAAATAAAATATTCTAGAAACATTGGCCACAGCATAAAAGTTTGCTAAACTGAACACTGACACGAAGGGAGAAGAGGCAAAAAAAATAAAAAACAGATCCCAAACCAACAAGGGGTTGAGAAAGATGATCAAACTGAAAGAGAAAAGGAAATAAAATTATACATTTTATAAATAACTATTGTAAATAAAGTATGTTTCATGAGGCAGAAACCTGGTTAACAGTTCACCAAAGATCGTGCACCACAGTCCTTTAAAAAGTTTCACCCTTTCTGTCACTTGATTTTGCTCCCAATGAACAACTAGGGAAAGTTTCCCTGACCATTAGAGTTCTAGCCTGGTCTTCAGCTTTACCAGTAGAAAAACATTCAAGAACCTCAACTGAAGGGCAAATCTACTTTCTTGAAATAATTATTTGTATTTCAGTGGCAATAGGCAGATTTCAGATTTTTGTCACCTACAGATCTGTGGATCTAGACTGAGATTTTGAAAGCTATCATGTTGTATGTTCTTAGATCTTTGGAAAACATGTATTTTTCCATCAAGATTTTTCTCCTTTGACCTCTCAATACTGAGACACCTTCATATGACAGCTTCTGTATTTTTACTAAGAGAAGCAGATATGCAAATTAAAAAAAAAAAAAAAAAGAAGCCTCAAAGATAATTTCAGATATTGGGTTGAACTATGATTGGAGGCAAAGTATTTTTATTGCAAAGGCTTTGGTAAGACAGTTGTTCAATCAAAGAAAATTCTTCATTTTCAGGAAAATATGCCTTACTTGGAAAAATGTTACTCTTACTGCAAATTTGGATAAAATATTTTAATTCCTAACATGCAATAAAAAGAGCTTGACTTTGCCAGACCTGACACAGCACCGTGACAAACATATCTGAGCGGTGAGCACAACCAAGACATCAGAGCTTTCCAAAGTCTAAACACTGCCTCACCCGAATGAATGAAATAGAGTGGAAGAGTTAAACTTGTACGTCTGTCTCACTGTGCTTTCCCTTCCCTGTCACATTCTGCGCCTGCAGCCATTTTGTAGGTTATACATGTTTGGTTCTTTTCAGGCTAAAAACACTCCTGTCCTAGAAGAGACAAGCTGGCAGACACCTTTTTTTTTTGCTCTGCTGTTTCAATACATTCTCTTAGTATACACATACATTGAACTGAAAGAGGGTTAAATGATTGTATCACAGCCCCATTCTTCTCTTAAGCTTTGGATGTTTAAGAAAAATAGGAGGAAGAGGGTTTGTGCTTAGTTAGTGTATTTAAAAGAAAAATATTTTGCAGTGAGAACCCTCTGGAGGATTTTTGTTGTTTTTTGGGGTTTTTTGGTTTTTGGTTTGTTTTGGTTTGGTTTTTTTTTTTAATAGCTTAGTATTTCGAAATAGGACATTTTTCTTAAATCCAGTTCTATAAAATATACAAGATCAAATTAGCCTGTATTAAGTAGGCAGCTAAATCCCTGCATAGGAAGTCAAAGATAGTACTTAGTGTCAACTTGGTTGCAAAGAGATATACTTAATTACATAAAATTAAGCCAGACAGTCAGTAAAATGAAATAGATCCCTGGAGAGCTGCTGTACTGTGTTAACATTTGCACTTGCTCTTGCAATAGTAGCAGAATGCAGTTTTCTTAACTGTGACACTGCTTGTTCCAAAATTTATCCACTTCCATCGAGTATGTATGGCATACACATTGATTGTATAGGTGCTTAAGGAAAGTTTTCAGTAACTTCCTAAACCAGTAATCTGTTGTCTGTGACAACTACATCGGATGAGTATACATGAAAAAGAGGCCTATACTTGTCAATTTACTTAATAATAGGCTGATATCAATCATTTAATGAATGTAAAGCTTCAATCCTGTTAATATTTAGGCTCAGAAGTAGATTCGTGACCTGTATACCAAGGTCACTCATATTCCCAACAGCTGTAGGTTTATATAACCATGCTTAGAATTTTCATGTTTGTATTTGTTTAATTTGTCCTTATATGCCATTTACTATTTTTTAAACAACTTAATTCTCGGCATACTTTTTATAAACAAAGGGTGACCCCAATGGTATGCAGGTAAAAGCAAACTTCATAACTCTTCTAAAACATGGATCAAATAGCATGGCTCATTTTTCAAAACTACTGTCTCATTTCTTTATGCCATATATACCACATGTGCTGATGTCCACAGGCTGTGATTTGCAATATGGTTCAGAGTCTTTTTTTTAAATGCAGAGTCAATTGACTTATTTCTGTCTTCCTTTTCCCAACATCATTTGACAAACATTTACAATATGCCATGTCTTGATGCGTTGACTTTCTTTGACTAAATATGCTAATGGAAAATTTTTAATCAACTTTCAGACCTGAAACAAGTCTCCCATTCCTTGGATCCGTAATAACATAGTAGTTACATGCTCTGCCAAAAAACATTGTTTGGGTAATGGACCCAAAAAACTTTAGTACAAACTGATATTAAAATCCCACTCAAAATTATGACTATTGGTGGGCTGGGGGTGGTGGGGTTGGGTGTCACAATCTGTTTAAAAAACCCAAAACCTGAGAAAGCTCCAAAAGGCATTCAATAAGTTGTGCGCTAATAAAGTGAGGCTGACCGGTTTCTGTGCAATTGTTCCTAATAACATTCTTTGAGAAAAGCCTTTGGACAAACAAACAAATGTACCTTTCTTGAAGAATAAGTTTGTTTTCCTTCTTCCAGAAGTCTTTGAAGTCAGAACTGAATTCATGCCAAATACTGAAGAAAGAATGTGGGGACACCTCTTTCTCTCCCATTTTTGGTTTCATACAGAAATACGCTGTAGTTTCCAAAAAGCTGTCAAAGAAAGCAAAAACAGCAAATGTTTCAGTACCTACTGATGTAATTTTTTTTCTTACTTAATATTGACATAGCATTTAATTATGCTTGGTGGCA
Organism: Grallaria varia; assembly: GCA_013396735.1. NCBI lineage: Eukaryota > Metazoa > Chordata > Aves > Passeriformes > Formicariidae > Grallaria > Grallaria varia. The sequence continues at coordinate 624,823 of VWZG01012838.1, read as the reverse complement.
GATCTAAAATGAAACCATTCAAAAACATTAACAGATCTGAGTTTTTCATATACAGGCTGGTACACAATACAAGCTGATTCGTCAGTAAAGTTGGGATCTGGCATTTATCACAGGTTCTAGCTTTGACAAAAGTATTTTCCATTTCAAAAGTTAAAGTGAATTCACTGTCCACAGCCTTGCAAATCCAGAAACTCACACCTGCCCGTATGCTGATTTTCTGTTATGTTTAAAGCTGTTTTCAAAACACGGAGTCAAAGCCCGCAGAGGTCTGTAAATAAACTTATTCAAGTACTGTTCGATCTACACTACAACACAATAGCTTAGGTTGGAGCCTACATAGAAATATTAAAACTCAAACCTGCTGTGTACTAAACAAGAAATGATGCAACAGAAAACTGAGTCAGGAGCAGCTGTGCTAGAAAACAGGTGCCCACTATGACTCTACCAGAACAGTCTGACAATCCCTTCTCAGCACAGCAAATGTAAAACTAGTGTAGTAAACAAAAAAACTACTCCTTAAGTATGAAGTACTGCTGAAATGAAAGCGTCATATTTCCAACACTGAGTGAGGACTGTGACTGCAACTAAATTTAACGTATTTCTGAGTTTGAATTGCTTCTGTTTTATTTCAGGAATGTTACAGGAAGGTACGGAATAATTACTTAAATAATTGCTTGATTAACTATTATTACATTTTATTCTTTCACTTAATGTTTTGTAAATACTGGAGATTTTAAGAACATCTTTTCCCACCTGAAACTCAGCCACTGGAGGATTAGTTATTTTATGAAAAATTCAATGGAAAACTGTCTCTTGAAAGTACCTTGCTCGCTGATCTATTACTACCCATTGACTCCTGTAATAATTTTCTATGAAACATGCATCATGATTTTAATTACTTTAATTATGGGATAAAAAGGCAATTAAAGTTAAAAGAATGGAAATGCCATTTAAGTCACAGAAGTTGTACCTTCATTCATGGATTATGATGGTGACAATAATATACAAAGATTCAACCATTCAGAAGAGTCAGTCTCACAAAGTCTCCAAGAAACTGTCCTAGTTCTCAAACACCAGTATTCCAGTTGTTTTCCCCAATATGAAAAATAAATGTCTACATACATTATCCTATTTCAGAACAAAAAATCTAGAACTTCAAAATTTAACATGAGTTTACTAATAAAATTCTATACACTTTTATCTTCTTTTGTAACTCATTTTTCCATTTGCTGAAGCAAATTGAAGCTGCTGAGCAACAAAACTGCTGCACAGAAAAATACAGAACAGTAAAACAATCTCATTTTTTAATCCATGGCATTGATACTCAAATGCCATGCTACTTAAACATGCCATTTCTTCAGCTCTCTCAACACTCTGTTCTGTAAGTCAGCACTTGGTTAATACATAGAATGTCTTTTTTTTTCTTTTGTGGCTGCATTTTATTGTGGGTTTTTTTTTTTTTTTCCAAATGATTTATAGATGAGTATTACTACTGATTAAAATATTCCATTTTACTTACCTGTTTAAATTTCCTCCCCCAGATTTATACTGAGGAAAACATTTATCATCTATCTGATCCCACAGAACCACTCAAAAAGATCTCTGACATTCTTCAGTCAGGTGCACAAGGTTTTAAACTTCTTGCCTCCTGTCACATATTTTCAATTTTTTCCAAAACTGCAAATATATTTGGGAGATCTTTTGGGTTTCCTCCCAGTCTCTTTCCCCAGACTTACAGCTCAGAAGCTGGCAAGTGGGGAAGTCATATTAAAGGATCATTTGACTTCTCAGAATGAACTGACAATAGTTTTGAAGGAACGTGAGGAATAAAGAACAAGAGACAAATCTGGAAGCATCAGCTGAGTCAATGGCTTATTTTTAAGAAGCTCTTCGAATGAAGGCCACTAAGGATTTAGAGAACAGAGAAAGAGAAGTTCAAGTAAGAAGCCTAATTTTGAGAAATGTCTTCAAATAATTTTGCAAATGAGAATAGTCAGAAGAAAATTTGACAGGGAATGGCCTTCAAACTAAAATTCCATCATAGGAAAACAATCCAAGACACAGGAAGCCAATCAAAATGAAATTCATACTGCATGGGAGAATGCTCAATTAAAAAAAAATATATAAACATGACTAACATTTATTGGAGATGCAAAGTCTTCCATTACTCTTCAATTATTCCAACTATCCTCTGGTAGCAGAAGGAGAAAATTAATATTTTTTTCCTCTGGTGACTGAAAAACTCCCTGTATAACCACCTGTATAAACTCACTTGTATAACCAGTACAACCTTATATATGCATATAGCTGTGTCTAACAGCTGTAATATAATAGGTTTACGGAAAGAAGAAAAATGCTCATACAGGTTGCTCGCCTCTGTGTCAGTTACTTTGGGAGGTAAGGGAAATAAGATGTCTGTGAAATGTGAAAGAGCAGCAATGTAGCAGGTTGTCTTTGTTAATACATCACACCTTTCTACTGCCCAGTAACTGCACAAAGACATCAGCTGCAACACATAAATACTTCAGGCCACAAATTTCCATGAATCAATTTTTTTTCTATGCATGGAGATCAAATAGTCAAGACAGTTACTGTATTTTTTTCCAACCAGAGAGTTCTACCCTTATTTAGCAGTTAAGTCTTTTAGAGGGTATTTGAAAGACATACGGAAACCTGCTTGCTATATATTTGATGCTGTCATTTTTGTTGTACAAGACAAAGTGACATAATTCACACATGAAAGAAAAAGCAAATAAAGTGAACCCAAACGCATCAAATAAAACATGGACAGCAATAAATACTTTCTGTTACCATGGTTTTTAAATATCTGATTGAAAAATGTTTGCATATGTCAAAATAGACACATCTCAAAGCTGATTCTGGGAGGTGACACACATTTTAAATACAAAGAGGAATTTGGCTGACACTGCCACAGCCCCAAGACTAGATACCATCTTTTCAGCCAGGCAGTAAATATCTTTTCTCTGGTGTTTTTCTCTCAGGCAACCAAGTCAAATTCTCCTATTGATTCTTCAGCAGATTTTGAAACAAAACATCTGCAATCACCATTGTTACTATTCCTGACTATATGAGCATCACACAGATATTTTTGATCAAATAAGGGACTAGAGTTCAAAAGTCTTTTGTTCCTATGCCCAGATTAATTTCTGCATCATACAGCCCTGAGAAACTCATCTGACCTCTTTGATTTCCACTTCACTTATCTGCAAAATTAATCATTTTTTATGAAACAAGTATTGCAAATCTTGTCCAGTGTCCATTTCTCAAGTGAAAAGGTTCATAGTTTTCCATACTCTTTGGGAGTATCTTAAAGGAAAAGAATGTGCATTAGGAAGATCTTGCAGTCATGGAAGAGGGAAAGAAGGGCATGCAAGTTATTTTCAGGGATTAAAAGAGGTAAAGGAGGTCACTGCCTTTGCTTCAAACAGCCTGACTTTTCAAGCATGATCAAAAATAAGACAGTGAAGTTCACACTGCTGTCTTATCCCGACATGGCAAAAGCCAGAATTCTTTAAATGGGTTTCCGACTGGGTTTCAAATCCCTCACACTGGCCCTGGAAGAGAATTAAATAACATCAGCTCTCTCAAAACAATGTAAGAGTTGCTCACCCATGACAAGTAAGGAAGGAAATAAGATCAAGAAAGATGGTTAGTCCCTTTTCTCCCTTACTTGTCTTCTAATTTGCTTGGTTCAAGTGTTTGTGTAGTTTAGAAAAATTACTGCAGACCGAGATGTCTGAACTCACTGCTTACTCAAATGTGGAAATTTGATGAATAAATCACTGGGCTTTGTGCTCCCTTGTGTACAACTATGAGACTATGAAAGTGATTTTTCTATTTGGAGGGAAGAAAGAAATGGATGTATTAACAGCCAAACCAAGTTTAATCACACGAGAAAGGAAAGAACCTATTCCCATTGCACATGGGTCACTGACAGTATTTCCCGCTTATAGCTCTGATCCATTAGGAATGTTTTAAGAGCAGCTATGGATTATACAGCTTTTTTTCCCCATTCCATTCTGAAATCAGTTCGCAAAAAGTTGCAGACGATGATTCAGCTTCAAGTCATCAGTCTGTGATGCTTTGTCCAGTTTGTAAATATGTTTGTACACATGCATGTATGTATGCAGATGTTTGCAGTAGGTCACGCATAACAGAGGGAGAGGACAGAGAGCAGCTGGAAACCACAAAAATACTTCTTTTGCTTAAAAAAAAAAAAAAGGAGAAAAAGAAAGCAATAAGGAGACAAATCAAGAGTGCTAAGCAATGGACAGCAGTGGGTTCATCTCAGCATTATTTGATCAGGCTTATGTGGCCAAAAAAACAGCAAAGTAACGGTAGGTACAGACATGTCCTGGCTGACTCTTCTGAGAAACAGTGAACACATGCACACACACGAACACACATGAATCCAGTTTCCCCACAGCAAACTAAATCACCTGCAAAGATGAAGATCTGTTTCAATATGGATTTAAAAGCAGAAAAAAAAGTGCTTCTACAATTCTGCACTGTTTAACAGACTGTGTATTTTGGTTGAAGTTGAAACAGTTGTGTTTCAGAAGCAGTTCTAAGTCAAGCTGGAGCTGCTATGGTACATTTTAGGTTGATTAAACTCACACATAAAATTTGGAACTAAGCATAGTCTACCAAGAGAAAGAAGGGAAAGAAAAGGCTGTATATGCCACTTACTACTTTAAATTTGACATGAGTTGCACTTAATACCAAACTGATTTGGTAGGCATATAAGCCTGTTCAGTGTTGATCCTGAATTGTTGACAGCATAGGGAAGAAGATTAAAATATATAGGTAACAGTACTTGCTTCCTGGAAAAGCTAATAATTCAAATCATCATATTAATTCTTGTTTTGTTTTATAAAGAGGCCAAAGCTTTGAATATATTTTCTTTGTGTATGCAACATCTGAAAGCATTAATGGGAGTTAGTCTTCAGACAGAATTCCAAGCAGGTCAAGAAAGTCACACAAAATTATGTCAAACGAAACAGAACCAGTATGCTGGTTATTGCAATAGCACGAGACTGTGAGGAATCTTTATATGCACAGTTTCCTGTGAAGGCTGTATTTTGTTGAGGGTCCTTCTCTGCACATCATTTTCTTCACCCCCCTCTTTTTTTTTTTTTGAAGTATTATTGCCTCTCCTCAGTGCTGCCCCTCGTCCTGCATAATTACAAGTAAAAAAATTTAAAAATAAATATAGGTACATTCAAGAGTACTTAAATGCTGGTAAGAAATTACTTGTTGTCTTTTAATTTTCCCCCTTTTTATTAAGGAAGAAAAGTAACTTTCTTCTATTAAAAAGAAAGTTGAGGTAATATGCCAGCTTAAGTTAGCTGCCAGAATCGTTAATCTCTTCTTTCATTTGCCAATTTATATTGTGTAACTATGTATTTTGTAATATTGTTCCTTAGAAAACAAAGGTCTCAAGAGATTTTTCCTTTCCTCTAAAAAAAACCTGCCAAACATTTGCAATGTTTTGAATCCTAAGTCATCGCCCTCATCTCCAGTCCCTTGCCTCCAATAAATTCAGATTAAACAGAAAAGTATTTTATGGCTCCAACAGTAGGAAAATTAACAGCTTCAATAACAACAACAAAAAATCCCCCTACCTTTTGTTCCTCCCAATGAAATATGAGGAACGGAAAATTATGTTTTGACAGGCCAGTCTGTCTTGTTCATGAGAACTTCGATACCATCTCTCCCAATACTAGGGATGCTCTACAGATTTAGTATTTGTCAACAATGATCAATATTATCAGCTGTACATACTAATTAGTAAGACAAATGCACAATCCCATATTTTATACTGATGGTAGCAGACCCAGTAACTGAAGCAGAGGGTGTTCTGTGACATAGACTGCTAAATTCAATAGACATTAAGAATATACCATTGCAGTTAAACATTTTGTGAAAACTAAAATTTTAGGAAGACTAATGATCTCAGAGTGCTAACCAAGAACAAACCCTTCACATATCAGATTGGCATTTCAACCTCAGTTAAAACTATTATTCCAGACCCTTATATTTACTGCATTCAATGGGTAAGTATTTCTTTAGTCCTGCATTTCAGGAACAAAGTGCTTCATAACAGGAGGTTACAAAGCAGCAAAATTACACGGCCATAACTAAATTAATTATATTTCTGTTGAAAGGTGAATTTACAATGAGATTTTCACAATCTTGTTGATTTAGACAATAATTTTATCAGGTCCAGATTAAGGTATATTGGTTGGACGTAATGAAATTTGCAAAATCATAGGAATAGATGCTAAATTTCATCAGGAGAGAGATATCTTGGTTGACAAAATTTTTCTGATGACAAAAAAACTTATCACGTGTAAAAAGTCATTCTGCATAGACTGATTCAGCCTCTGGTCATTTGAAAAGCAAAAGTCAGGAAACACAGGTTAGAAGTGGTTTTGTTACCTTCACTGTATCATGTACAAAGCACTTGTCAGCCACAACTCACCCAGCAACAGAGGTTTATGTGAACCTAAATTCTGTTGTGCATATTTAAAAGTTATATCTCTGTTCAAGAATATTATTCAGATTAAAATATGAATTGAGATAAAATGTTAGAAACAGAACTTTGTGTTCTTTTTTACATCTGACACTGGTATTCTAACAGGCCACTCAGAAAAAAAAAATTAGTGTGACTCTTCAAATGTATTTTTAATTTGCATGTACTTTTTCATATAATTTTAAAACAATTTTAAACTGGTTCAAACTTTCTCTCAAAAACTTGGCTTGAGGTAGTTACAGTTCCCTAGATGCACCGGTGTTATCTGCAAGCCACTGTAATCTGAATACTTTGCATGATATAGGCTCTCTTTTTTGGATTTTAAAGTTTTTAATTTTACGTTAGTGTGGCTATCATGCTCATGCATGCCAGCTAAGATGCTGTGTAGACACATGGGTGTTTCTGTGCTAAACTGGGTTCAGACAATATGAGCATGCGTAAAACAATGCCATGTAATTGTGTGCACTGGAAAGTCAGGCTCAGCAACTTATCCACAAGCAAACTATTTTTCTCTCTTAAAAAGACTAACATATGATCTTCAAACATATTAAATAACCCTTAGCGAGTTGAGGAAATAGTAAGGTGCCAGTAGACACAGAATAGAGCTGTAGAATGAATTTCAGCAGCAGTGATCTTGACACACAAGCTGCTAGCCTCAGTTCTGTAAGGAACAGCTATATGCTTCATGTTAAAGCCCGACCTGACTTCAGATGTTCCTATTAATACACCTCAGCTTCACTGTCTAGCACAACAGAGGTCTTCTGAGCAATTGTTACTGTTTAAAGAGGTTATAATTACATATGGAAGTAGTGCACAACTGCTGTGCACTAAATACTGTATTAGAAGTTTGTTATGCTTTTTCAATTTACGTCAACCTCAGCCTTGTAATCTGCCTGCTCCCATGGTATGGCCCACTTTTATAACTGAAATTCATGCAAGGGAAAGGACAGAGTTATCGACAAAAATAATAATCACAATTATATAATGAAATAATAATTTGACTTAAATCTATAGCAGATTATTTAGATATCTAGACAGAAACATAGATGCTTTACAAATTTCAGGTCCACTAAGATTAACCCATGCTCTAAGAATACAGTTCAGAAGAGATTAAATTTTATATATGTGCATTGACAAAAGTACACTCTAAATATAGCAAGTGAAATTAATGTATAGGGTTTTTTGACAGAGTCATGTGCTCTTTTCCATTTCGGTGCTGAAGTCAAACAGATTCCAGTTTCTAGTCTTTGAAAATTATAGAATAAAATGCTCTGAAATACTTGGGTATTATAGAACATCCTAGAATTTTAAATGTCTTGTGGTGCAGTTTCATCTTAAAGCTTTGGGGTTGCTCTGTAGAGTGTTCTTACTTAATTCAATGTACACGAGCTTTTTCTATAACATGCNACAAACTGATTAAAGTAGAACCACCTTTCAGGCAGCAGTTGAGAGAAGTGGGTGCGGTTATCTCATGAGAAAGCAGTCATTTAAGACAAGAGTGCAGGAGCAATCTGGCCCTCTAAAGTTGTTTTGGAACCAGATCATTAAGGCGGTCAAAAAATAAGGCAAAGACGCCGAGAAACAAAACTGAGGAAGCGTAAAGAAACACCACTTTTTTTTTTTTTCCTAGTCACTTAAATCTCCCTATATGAGGAGCACAGTGGGTTTTCAGCAATAGTCTGAAACAAGCCTTGTACTGTGGAAAGGCTTGTGGATGGGAGCTGGAAATTGTTCTGGAAGGAATGACCTATATTGTACAGATTATTACTGGTTAGTTCCCAGATGAGTTAATGCAGTTCTTACCTAATTAATTCCCCTCTCTGACATTCTGCTTTTCTATTTGCATATACATTACAACAGCAATATAATATAATAATACTTATATTAAATCTTAACATAGAGTGTTCTTACTTAATTCAATGTACACGAGCTCTCTCCTTAACATGCATCCACTAATATCATCATAGGTCAGCACAACCATGAATTGAAGTAATCCACCATTTGCTGAAAACAGAACTGTTCATGGGGTCCTTCATATTCTCAAAATCGATTACAACAAAATCCCATGAAACGAAGCCGAAAGGCTTAAAAATCTATCTTGATGAACTGTTAGGTTTGGAAATGTCTTTAGATGCTGTCTTTAGATGCATTTTCCAAATGTTAAGCATTTAAGATTCAACTCCCAAGTTATCCCAATATACTCCCTTCATAGTAGTAACAAGATCTTTGTATCGATGAACAGAGAAAATGGGCAGCATTTTCTCTAAGGATAAAGTTTAAATGAAAAAAGTGGCAGCTATTGAAATGAATAGAAATATTGTATTAAATAACCGTATCACTCTGGATTTGTGAATCATTGTGAATCACACATCCAAGCAACACTAAATAAACTATAGTCCTTTGACCTAGGAGCACTATGATATCTGAAGGAGCTTTTTCCATCCCTTCCAAGGATTACATGAAGGCTTCATCGTGTTTCTGGTCTGGGGTGACCATTGCCCTAGTTGTTTTCTTTAAAGTGAAGAAGAAAGTTTTACCTTTTCAACAAACTGATTAAAGTAGAACCACCTTTCAGGCAGCAGTTGAGAGAAGTGGGTGCGGTTATCTCATGAGAAAGCAGTCATTTAAGACAAGAGTGCAGGAGCAATCTGGCCCTCTAAAGTTGTTTTGGAACCAGATCATTAAGGCGGTCAAAAAATAAGGCAAAGACGCCGAGAAACAAAACTGAGGAAGCGTAAAGAAACACCACTTTTTTTTTTTTTCCTAGTCACTTAAATCTCCCTATATGAGGAGCACAGTGGGTTTTCAGCAATAGTCTGAAACAAGCCTTGTACTGTGGAAAGGCTTGTGGATGGGAGCTGGAAATTGTTCTGGAAGGAATGACCTATATTGTACAGATTATTACTGGTTAGTTCCCAGATGAGTTAATGCAGTTCTTACCTAATTAATTCCCCTCTCTGACATTCTGCTTTTCTATTTGCATATACATTACAACAGCAATATAATATAATAATACTTATATTAAATCTTAACATACTAAAAGAAAGCAAGCCACCACTGTAGTGGCAAATCAACATCAGAGAGCAAAAGAGACATGTTATCCACACGTAAGTCACATTCATTGCAAATGTGAACACTATACTGTGAAGGTCTTAGGAAACTACATAACCAAACAGCTCAGGTGGACAGTATGAAGAAAGAAAAATCCTACTGAACATAATCAGAAGCTGATACACAATGGAGAGGCACTGGAGCTAATCACACATGCACACAAGCATTTTACTTCAGCTGCAACAGCTCAAGAGGAATATCTGAATTTTTGAGGGCTACTCAGTGAAACCACCTGCAGGGCATAAACTGGAAGCCAAAAAATATGCAACATTGAAAGAATTTAATTTCTGCATTTTTTCCCACTAATTATATTAGCTACATGATTCTTCTATGTTTTTGTTTTAAATCCCCAATTTACTGCCATAACATTAGTTTTGGATTGATCAGACCAAAGTTATTTTTACTGTATTGTCATCAGGGTGCTACTGAGCTGTATTATGATCAATGATATTTAGGTGTGTAACTGTAGTTGCACCTTAAACTATTATCCTTTATTTTTCATTGTCAGATCTGAGAGTAAATTCTCTACATTAACTTGAGAACAAATTGCCTAAAGATCAGAATATTGCAGAATATTAGATCTCTGAATTGTATCCCAATGTGTTAAAAGTTACATTAATATTTGTTCATACTATTACTGAATGTCATTAAATGCCAACTAATTTAAAACCAATAAAACAAAATTATTTTTCTAAGCAAGCAGACCAAAATTTTAAAAGAAAAGATAATGCTCTTACAGGCAAAAATCAAGCATCCAAAGGGCTAAGGACTTGTGCCCTTTGGCAAATACTTTCAGAAAAGGGCAAGGATTTCATCTTTCAGGATAAGACCAATTACCCATGTTTTAAAAGAGACTTTCTGACATAACTAAACTGCTGGCTAAGTTTCCATTACTGCATATTTACAGGTCCTGATATTTTGTCAGAGACAGGATACTAAACCAGAATGATCCAAACTGTTTAACAGTCTGTAAACTCCTTCTATACACATTTCCTTTGCTCAGCAAGTATTTACTTTCTGCTGATCCAACTAATGTATAGCTACAGTCTGAAATGTATTACCATAAGCAGTTCAAGCCAGCATGCTGGGAGCCACACAGAGAGAAAAGAGACATTAACAGTGAAGGAACCAACAAAGGATGAATGGCCAGAGAGTACTAAAAGACAGAGCCCAATAGCATGTTCTTGCCGTGCAGTTAAAAGTTTTGTGCTGTTGTTTGGGGGGTTTTTTGCTTCTTTTCAACTACATTCCTCTCTCCATTCTAAGCTTTTCACCAGTTTATTTCAATCATTAACTCAATTTTCACTTTAACTTTACAGCTCACTTTTGGAAACAATCCAAAACATTGTGTGGAGGGTAGTGAAGCGGGAGGAACATTTAATGTTTTAAAGGATTACCAGACTTAGGTGCTACATTTCGAGGTGTTGCTTTTCAGCAGCGCCATTGTACCATACTGTCTGCTATTTCTCTAAGTGTCATCAACTTGTCAGCTCATAAGCAGGTGTAAAGGTTTGTTCTTCCCTGTCTCATGTTCAGTGAAGCCAATGGAAGTCTGCAAATAGTGTTATGTCAGGAGTACTTTTTTCCCCCTAGGGAATTTAAAAGTAAACATTTATCTTCAAAATTAATGTCATTTTGTTGCTACAGCAAAAGAAAGCCACAACACATTTCTAACTGGATTATTAAAAGTCTTGAAAACAGAGGAGGTGCCTGGGAGGCTGTACTCAGGAAGCACTTAAAAGTCTAAAAATCACTGGAATGTGCAAGTAATGGGAGCAAATTATAAAATAAACCAAATAAAATATCCTGACATGGAAAGATGAGCGTTCCATACCAAACCACACACGTTCTAAATTCCCCAGTTGATCCTTACGTCAAAAGACAGAAAGTCCTCTGTTTGATCTCCAATAAAACTAATCTACATTCTCATTATGCATTGAGATTTACTAAAGAACAGCTTAAATTCTATGATTTTTTTTAAAATCAGTGATGAACAGAAAACCATTACAGCGAACAGCATTTCTCTTTCCAGCTCTCATTAGGCATCACAACAGGAAAAAAGAGGTGAACAGTTCCAAGCCACCAATAAATTATACTGTTGACTTAGTGACCTATGTTATCCCTTCAAACAGTTATACTATCTCAAATACTAGTAAAGAAACCCAAACCTGCACTATTTTTAAGCAATTCTCAGCATATATTGTCACTTACATGAGTGCAATATGAGTAAATGACATGAAATATCAGTAACTGGCAATTTTCAGTGATACTGCACTGAATTTAGAATCTGATGCTTCATTTTCAGGCTGAGAGAGAGCAGGAAAAATTGGAGATCATCTGACTGGGTCTCAGACACAAAAATCAAACACCTGCGGTTCAATTTTTGAATAATTCTCAAGGTGTTATTCCAAAATGACATCAATGTTTGCAGGTAAAGGGGTGAAAGAAAAGGTCATCTTAACTATTTCAGTGGAAGAGAGATCACTGTTACAACTCTGGATTTATTTTCTTCTAAAAAAGACATGAATCTGGAAGCCTTCCAAGAAGATGAGAACTCAACACTGGGTGAGGTATTATAAGAAAGTAATAAAGCTACATGCTATTCCTGTACAGCTATTCAAGTAGCAAGGCAAAGTATTAGAGGACCTTCAGCTTCACTGTTTCTAGTAATCCTATTTCTAGTAATTCTAGTCAGGTTGTTTAGCTACTGTTTCTTCTGAAATGAAGTGCAAGAGGAGTAACTAATTTCTGATTATAATTCTGCAAAATTATATTGCTGCTGTTGCTATTGTCTTTTACCCTAGCATGGCAAACAAGACATCAGTTGTCATATTATTTGGACAATAATTCTGTTGTGATCTTGATTCCTACTTACTGTGGATACTGTGATCAAAGTCTATCCCATTCTAAAATTTTATTAAACATACCTGGAAACAATAATGCTTTTAATTTTTTCTTGCTGCTTAAATAAAATCACATCTTGAAAGATTAAAGATATTTAAAGCCAAGTAAATGAAAATACAGAAAACAGAGGATGCATTTGTTCTTTTGTGGAAAGTATACTGTGTCTCCCAGTTTTTAAAGATGTTAAATTTTATTTATAAAGTTCTTTTAAGTGTTATACACAGCTATGTGATTTGACCATANACCAACAGGGTTTTTTGTTGGTTTTTTTTTTTTTTGTTGTTGTTTTTTAACTTGACAAGTATTTCACAGTTTCTCAAGCATTTAGCAATGAGGATCTAATTGGAAAGTGCCAGGTTTTTTCTTATTACACTTTATCAATATTGTTAAGGGAATGATGTAATTGTTTGGGGTTTGGTGAAGACATTCCATGTCACTTCAGTGTTAATACCAGGCTGGAGCCTTCCTTGTCTGCCTGCGTAAGCTAGATAAACAGACCTGTGTGCTTTCTTCTCATCTCAGGATACTTACTCAGAGAGATCTTGGAACATATGCCTATTGCGAGCTAAACATTTCACTTTTCATTTTATCCATGTGCCAGAAATCCATTCCTTGGATAAACACTTTACATACTGACACTCTTAAAGTCACTAAACACGATAAATAAAGAGAGAATACATCATTTCAAAACTGATTAAACATTTTCTCACTTGTGACAAATGAACAGCTATGCACTGTATGGAGTCCCTGGAGCAGACATTCCATTTTCTTTGTCTTCATATTGTGTGTAAGATTAACTTTCCATTTCAGCTCATCTATTGCACAATTGAGCTTTTTTTAAAATACACATTGCTGCATTTTCCCCAAATCATTATTCATTTCAGAAACTTTTGTTGTTGTTGCTGTGAGAGCTCTTCTTTTAGACTTTCGTATTTTAACAGACACCAGCGTTAATTTTTTGTGCCCAAACTAACAAAAAAAAAAAAATAAAAAAATTCCTAGTTTTTAATGAAAGCTAAAGAAATGCTTTCATGCAGTAGACCTGAACTTATACATGGGCTGAAGCTATCCACTTCAACAAGGAAAATCCAAGCACATTAATCACATTAACTTTGCTCCATCTAATCCATCACTTTTCCTTGCACTACTTGCTTGTCTAGTCATCCTATGCACTGCTATTCTACCTATGATTAGTCAAATGTAACTAATCTTTTATTTAGCTTTTTAAGCTCTCATCTTCTTTTTAACCCACCTCCGCCAAAATGGATCCCAAGCATTTTATTTCTAAGCTAAATTAAGGATCTTAGTTAAATAATTACACATAATACTAAAATTATAGATGAAGTAGTCCTCAGTATTTGAATGAATACAACTAATCTGATCAAGAATTTCAGTAGGAAGGTGGAAGAAACAAAGAAAATATAACCCAGATACTAGTAAAAAATTACTTTTTTCTGATGTAGTTCTAACATAAATCCTCATATGTTCCACAGAAGATTATGCCTGTGAATATCCTTGCTAGATATTCACAGTAAAGAGGAACAATGTAGCTGAATTTTTTTCTTTGACTAACTATAATAGGAGCTGCTACACTCAACATAGCAGAAGAAGAAAGAATTAGGACAAGTGACAAGGAGCAGACCAAGCTGAATGAGAATGCATGAAGTAGTTTTCTTTCTTGCCCCATTTTGTGGATGCTAAATAAACCTGCAAGAAGTTTTTGATACTATGGTTCCACCCTCATCAGGGAAAAAGAGTAGAATGGAGAATTAATCAGACACCAAGAGATAGTGATAAGTCACAGGATTTCTGAACAGATTTCAGATTCCATTGTTTAGATTTCTGTCAGTTTTGGACTTGCAGTCCACGGGAGAAACAATTCCCTTAAAAGAGGAGTCAGGGATCTCCAAAATCTCCTAACAGCAGTATCTTCTCTCAAAGTTTCTTTGTGAAGCAAGATGTTAAGGAGAAGAATTATGTAACTGAGCAGCTAAGCAAACCTAAGAAATGTCAGGAATGCCTTTCATATACTTGAGCAAGAGGTATGACACTAAGTCAAAGCAATACTCCCTTTGTTGCATTTTTTCCATCATGATCCCACACCACCAAGGTACTACTCAAGGGCCCACCATCTCCTTACAAGTAAGACGGAAGGTTCTTCTGGAAGAGGAACATCCACCTCTCCCCTTAGCTTCCTTTTCAGGTATAATCTTCAGTACATGCCCCAAGGGAATAGAGAGAAAATGTGGTGCTGTACCAGGAAAGATGTCTACTGCCCTGTGGCATTACTGCAAGCAGCAAATTTGGGCAGCAAGGCCACAGAATGGCTAACAAATCATAATAAAAACTAGAAACACTAATAATGGTGTTTTTTACAGGAATCCTATGGAGAGACTTCATAGATCTGGGAATGTATAATAGGTATATTCACTAGTATATATTCAGTAGCAGTTGTAACTGGTACAAAAAGATGATGCTATATTTAGTGAAAGAAAAATAAACACAGACTGCCAGTTTCACTAAATCTGAAAATGGTCTTATTTTGATCTCTTGCTGGGACAGATAAAAATCTATCCCATTTAAACACTGCATCTGGAGAACTCTTCCAAAACACCACAAAAAAACCCACAAGTTGTGCAATGCACTGAGGTTCACAATTTTGAAAACTTTCCCAACTGCACACATCTGTAATTAAAATTAATGAGGTATTTTGCTTTTTTGCCACAAATAGTATTTGAAGATCTATTAGTAATTCTACAAAAGAAGTCACATTTAATTATACATATCATTAGTATATTAAAAAACAGATTTCCATTTGTTGCTATAAAATGTACATTTTATAACACAGGAAGTATTATTTAATGAATAATGATTATTTGGGGAATGCTAAATGTCTCTCAAATCACCACTATTCTGGTGTAGTATGAACAGTTTTCTCTCAGTCCAAATGGTATATTCTGAATTTATTTTTACATAATGTTCATACATTTTCTGAAAGCCAGGATTCATGTACAATATTTCTCTAGAGAATTTCAATATTTTTTCCTAATTGTCAAATTAAAACTGACAATAAATAAATAAATATCACTTAGTTTTCTGAGTGCATTTCTATTGTTATTCAAAAATATAATAATGCTGGTTACCAATACAGCAACCTCTGAAAAACATATTTTTCAAAGAAAGGTTTTACTGCATTGTTCTTTCTTACCTTTTATGTGCTTCTGTTAGTGACTTCTCTTCATTTTCTTGGTCTATTTTAGCTGTAAAAATACAATCAACTAATTAGTAACAAGGTGAAAGGTCTTGATGTTTCAGGAAAATTTTAATTGTACATATGTAAGGTGTAAAATGTATAGGAACCTGAGGGTATACTCATATATATCAATTCTGAAAGAAAAGTAAACAAAGAAACCAAACCCCATCCAACAAATACCCGCAAAAAGAAAACTACACAGACTTTGATAAGCCTATTAAAAAGAAATCTGAAACCATAGCCACACACCAAAAAAAAAACCACCCCTCAATGCAAGTTTTGAAAATTAAAAAAACAAACAAACAAAACGAAATGAAAACTTGCAGTAATATAAACAACAACAAAGTCATGCAAGCGACTTAAAAAGACATCTCAAACAATGATTCCAAAAACCTAAATGATGTGGGAGCTTACCAACCAAAAGGAGGCAAAGCTAAGTCAAGGGCAGGAAGGATTCAGCCTTACAACTTTTCTAAAGGTTGGTTGACATTTACAAATAAAAAACTTCCCTCTCTCTGTACACACATCAGTTAGTGAAATACTAGGGCCATAGCAGGCCCATATTGAGAGTGTGACTGTTTTTATATGAGGGAAATTATCATTTGGTGATCATGTGAAGGAAATTACAAATAAGAAATTGTCATTGCCACGCATTGGTGAAAAAATTATCTGTTTGCCATGTGTTCTCTCATAATTATTTGTACCCATTTCACTTAACTTAGATGGGTATTCTGATACAAAAAAATCCATAAGAATATGCACATTAACTTTGGCATCACCAAGGTATAAAGCAATTGACAATTTGCTCTATGCATGTGTGCTTAGGTGAGATTTATATTTATGCAGTCATTCAGGCAACACAACTTAAATCCCATTTAAGATCTGCAAACTCTAGCTGTAAGCTTTTTAGTTTGGTTCTTGATTCTCCTTTTCAGTCTGCTGGACTTCTGGCCTGTTAATTTGCAAGGAGAATTTTAGGATTCCCCAGAGTTGTTAGGTTTTGGGACATGAAGAGGCTTTGAACTGTCCCGGTAACAAATGTCAATGGTATAAAATTCTAGAGAAATCTAAAAAAGAAGACACCTTTAAGCTATTTGGTATTCCCTAGCTCCACCATAATAATTAAATTTAATTTTCTACATTGTAGATATATTGCCTTTGAAAAGGTAAATCCTGTTTTTAAATTTGGCAAAAAAAAAGGGAAAAGCAATGACATTATTAGGGTACAAAGACAGTTGCTGTTTTTCTGTTAAAATGTTTCAACCCACAGCAATTTACAAACACACACTAAAATAGGCATGTGAAATCTGTAGCAAAGATACACAAATGGAATTTTCTTATACTTTCCCCAATCACAACAATGATCAGAGCTTCGGCTAATGCTGCAAATGCTTTTTATTAGTAGCAGTGTAGACTGCTGTGTAGGGTGAGCAGTGCCTGGCTATTTGCAGCAGAAAACATTGTGTTCAGTAATCATTACTTGAATAATGGGGCTCTACCATTGTTATGCTGAAACTGAAAAAACATCCCAGCAAACCACAGAAAACTTGAGGGAGATATGGGTAAATGTTCTCAAGGAAATTGAAGAGCACATGAATCTTGGCTGATTACAGGTTTCAGTATTAACTTGAAACTCAGACCAGATTCTTCAAAAGGTTTCTCAGTGCTCACAACCCTTTTGAGTGAACTTGAGCCGAGTGCTGAGTGAATTTGGGCTGACCTAGAGTTTTTCTTGAAAGCCTTGCATTGCTTTGGATAAGAAACCAGACGAAATGCTGCTGCTTTGACAGAATTTCATTAATACTTTTTTTCTCTTCATACTTCAATCCTGAAAGTCAATGTATGAATGGTAAAAACAAAGTTCTAAAGATAAATTGGACAAACTCCCTGGATGAAGTGAGATCAAATATCTAATTCTGCATTAACACATTCACTAGATATCTGTGGATACAACTCTTAAAATTAATCCTTCTACTACTGAAAAATGTAATTTGGACTTCTTTTAGCTAAGCAATGCTCAGAAATGGAGCCTAGCATGTTCCAGCCTATGATAATCTTGCAGTACATACGTCATATTCGTAGGATATTTTTTATCATTTCCAGGAGCGATGGGGTGGAGCGATGAGCTGCCAATTTTGAGTGTCCTCTTATTTACTTCAACTGTTCTGTGCATGCTTACATACAATTATTTACCCACCAACAAAAACAAAAAAAACCAAATTCCAGTGTACTCCAGGTATCTGTATTTTTAATAATTTCATAGATAAGTATTACACAATGAAGAGAGTCTTTAGAATCCCTGAATGATGAAGGTGCCTGTAGTAGTGCGTTTTAATTTTTTTTAAGTAATAAGTAAGGTATGCATAAGGTAGCTACTATACCCAGGAAGAGAGACTTTATCCTGCATCAGATCACCTCTTGACATTAGAGTCATGCAAGGAAAGAATTTTCTCTGAAGGATAATGCCCTTGTAGTTTGGTCCAAATGTGATGGCACTTTTAAACATTTTGTGTATTATCAAAAGGATATTATTTAAGTGTAAATCTGGTTTGCAACCCTTTTGCTTTCTCATTTTTTCTAGATAGAAGAAGTTAAAGAATAGTACAAAAACAATTCTGCTTCCACAAGACAACAGGTGGCACCAGTGAAAGTGAAGAAAATGTGGTATATACACTCAGAGATCTGTCCATACTCAAAGAAAATATTCAGATGACTGCTTTTGCATTAGTATACAGCAAACATCCAAATGCTGTGGAAAATGGCAAATGCTGTGAAAAAAGATGTGTATTGAGATCTAATCAGTAAGGGCAGAAGGTCTCCTGTTACCAAAACCACAGAAGTCTTACTGTCACCTGGATACAATGGAATAACTATTAGATGTTTAAGCAGCTGGAGATCGCTGTAACTTCTGGAGCAGGCCACTAATACAATCACCTGATATTAGTGGTTATTGATATTTTGCTCTGTACTAATCATTCAACTGGCAAACTGCTTTCAATTTAATTTTCCTTTTTGAGTAGTGGAGGAAAAAGAATTCAGTTATGATGGATTTAGTTGAAGTGAGCCAGAATGCATTAGATTTTACCATTTGACTCAATATAAATCATCTTTACTGTCACTTCTTCCTCCAAAGCACTTCATCACCAGTGTAAAAAGAGTGCATGAAAGGCACCATTTTGGCATCTTCCTTTTGGCAGCCTATATCAACTAAATGCCAAATACCAGCTGAAAGGAGTCCACCTTAGGAGAACATTTAAAAGTGTATTTCCTGTTACAAAAGCGAACATCTCCAATAGGTGACATAAAAAAAGAGAATATCCATACCTACTCCACAGTGATCATACCACAGCAATGGTTGAAACAGGAAAACTGGGTATTTCCAGGGATACCATGGCAGCTGGGCGTATCTGAGCACTCTGTTCTGCCACTAAAATTACACTCTATCTTCAAGAAACAAGCTTATTTCAGAAAGTCTTACTTATTTTCTTTGAAAAACATCAAACAAAGTCTTGTAGTCATGCAGTAGCCATATCTGTTTCATATATATTTGGAATCCACGGGCTGACCATAGCACTGACTGCTCTCAGTTTTTCTAATTTTTTCTAATTTCTTTTCAGTTTCCACTCCCCGGTCAGTTTTCCTTCCCAAATATTCCATATTTTATTGACTCATCATCTTTTCTAAAACCCTCAGCTAAGAATTGTTCTCTCGATCCTTGATACCAACATATTAAACCCCCTCCGAATACACTGTTCCAAATCTATTAAAGACTGTATCATACCAGCAAGTACTAGACACTATTTCATGTAATGCATCAGTAAGCAAAAGTAACAGTTTTATATGACTACCTTCATACACTCTATATAGTGTAGGGTTTTATATGCAGCTTTCATAATTCTGAAGACATATATATTCTGTAAAATCTACTTCAAATAAAAAAGTAGAAAAATAACCTGAGGTCAAACTGAAAAACATGGCCATCTTAAAAAACAGAACATTTTAGAGTGAAAATGACCTCTCACACAGCAAAGCTACCTTGCCAATGGTTTACAACACATACTGATTTAGTTATCTTTACACTTTTTCATTTGAAAGCATCTTCGACTCCTTCTTGGATGACATTCCACTGTTTGCCTGCTTTTTCCATTACATTACCTTCAGATTATTGGAAGTTGGTCTCTCTTTAGGGCAAGGTCTGTACCTCCTAAACACTTTATATATTCGTTCAAAATTCAAGTACATTCCTTTCTCCCTATGTCATTGCTTACCAAGACTGTACTATACCTACAGCTCTTATATCAATTCTTTTAACTACAGGACATATGTATTTCTTCAAAAATTACATCAGGTGTTCTAACTTCTATCTTATCACTTTTTGTATTTGCTTAAATTTACTGCTTGATGTTTTATAATTGGGGCATAAAACTGGATCTCATGCAATTCGAAACGAGCTTTCAAACAAGATCTCACAAATGAAGTCTAATTAACTTAAGTCTCAACAGTTCTCTCGTTATCAGCATGTACCCACATTCCAGAAGGATATATGCCATTGTTCTGTGCGTTTGCTCTTCCAGTTCTTTTTGATTAAAAAGTCCTGCAAAGGTTACATATAAACTTCTACAAAGGCACATATATGAATAGCTATATTAAAGTGACCTATGCATTTATGAAAATCTCAAGTATCTCACCAAATTGAATGTGAGAAATACACATAGGCATTCTAGAAAATACTGGTCTTCAGCAGAACAGTATTAGTCACTTTTCTACAAATAGACTTTTTTTTAAAGAAGGCTAGAAGACGAAATTAAATGAAAAGGTGTTCAAACATAAGATCATAGACTGGGTATTGACCACAAACTGTCCCCTGTGACTTCAATGGAAGTTGACATTTTGGACCTGTTATGCTAAGCTGTCTACAGAAATCAAGCCACTCTGTGAACGAAGACAACTGCCAAATGTCCTTGCATTTTCAGTCTAATAAACTTTCTCTACTAGTTCCCTGCAAATGTAACCATTAAACCCTGTGCATTAAATCTGATTTTTAAAAACATTAACAGCATGAATAAATCTGTTTTCTGTAAGTACAGATTATTTTCTGTGTGAACAGATATTGCATATAACATCTGTTGTCTCTATTATCAGTTGTTGTATTTTCTTGTTTGAAAGTGTGATATTTGACTACATTGTCTCTTCTACAGGATTTTAAAAAAAAAAATTAAAAAATATTTGACTCATCACTAACCAGGAAGTCCAAGACTTACAACTGTTTTAAACTGGGATTATTACGGTCCTATATTATATACATATTATTAAAAAGCAGCAGAATTGTTAGAACTCCTTTTTACTGAAAAAAAAGGAAAACAATTACTAACATTTTTACAAACCTTGTTGCAGATTTACCAGAATCTTAAAGGGGACATAATTTTTCCAGAGTGGAAAAATAGTGAGTGACTAGTAGCTGAGACTTTGAAAATATACCAATATTTCCTCTGGAGGAGCCAAAAATTCCAAAAAAGTCCCAGCAAAACTAAATTAAAAACAAGATTGATAGACTTTCTTTAAAAGTGTATGGAACATCAGGAAGTTCATCTGTCACTCCACTAAGACCTGAGGCGCCTGACAGAGGCCATGAGGATACCTTCTGCAGATCTATCAAGCATGTGACTGGGACAAAATAAAATGGATATAGAGAAAATACTGGATGAACTACCACCACAAGCAAGGGCAGGCAGTTATTCTGCTATTATTCGGGTCTAAGCTTCAAGTTTACAAGAGCTCTGTCGGTGCTCCTGAGAGAATATCCCCATTCTCCTTGGTAGTACCTATACTTTTAAATACCCTCAGAAAACACCAAAAGAACACTTACAGATTTTATTTTTGTTTTCATTTGCAGTTAGCATACTATCCAAGACTGTGTTTTTAAAAACTTTGAAATACCAAAGTAGAATAACGAAGACGCTACAATCAATAGAAAGCTCTTGAGAAAAGTCTCATTCTTCCTCCCCTCTCCTCCTACTCCCCTTCAGAGTTCTGAAATTTTTTTTGCCTCAATTATTGGATGTTGTTGGGTTTTTTTCTTCTTTTTGTATATTTTATTTGATAGGATTAGTGTGCTTGGGGCATGAGCAGCACTGGGAAGAACTAAGCCATTTTAGATGGAAACTACCAAAAAGTGCGTTTGGGAGATGACTGTCAAGAAAAGTTAGATGATCATTAATTTTTAAATTATTACAGAGGCTTGTGCTTAGCGGCTTTGTGAAACAAACAAACAAACAAACATTAAAACTTAAGCATAGAGTTGAATATGCAAGGAATTTGATGAGAAAAATACACTCATACCTACCAATAAGAATTATCAATGCCCTTTATGTGCAAATGTACTAGGTAAGCATAGTCACAAACCAAGTCAACCCATTGGTTCTAATTCAGAAATTATTCCAAGCAGACCTTGTAAGTCTACTCAAACAGCACTCAAATGCCCTGTCAGAGCTTTTATTCCACCAGAACTTTTTGTTGTTGGTTTGTGGTATGATCTTGACCCAGTGATTACTGTCTGTAGTCAACGCCTGGCCCCAATCCCTGTTGCAATTTAGGCTATTTCTGCTGAACCAGTTTCAAAGGGCTATGAGTAAGGAGATGCACAAAACTGCCATCCTTTCTGATCTCCTGATCTCTCTTAAGGGAATATCACATCTTCTCAGGTAATTGAATACAGGAATGCATCTGAGTAATCTCAGATGGAAGGCAACAAGATTCCTTTCATCTACTTGTCTATGTCCTAAATCTTTTTGCTTTTTGGCTCTCTTTTTATTTAAAGTGTTAACTAGTATTTGTTTATAATTAGCTATGACTGTGCTTTCCAGTAACTTTCAAGTGAAGCCAGTTTTTTAGGGGTTTTTGTTGGCTCATTTCTGACAGATACAATGCCATTTCATCAGAGCTGTGCTGCTATAGTTTTGAGAATTTCTATTTACACTGAACAAAGATCCAAGTACATTTGGATGGTTTATTATCAGATACATTCATGCAAAGAAAGGTTTACAAGAGAATAAAGGATTTCTTCTGGGAATCCTAGCAAGAGTCTTACATCCCTCTATACTTTCTATGACAAATTTATAGAAGGTTGTGAGTGTGAAGAATATCTGCTTCCTCTCCCCTGTTTCCTAAGACTTTCATGCATATATGTAAAAGTACATTTAAGTACTTCATTCAGACACCAGTTTCTTGAATAGAACTAGGAACAGAGCATCCAATATTCTGAACATTTTCCTAATTACATTCCTTTTTGTTTTCCAAAGTCTATGATATGTTAAACACAAACATATATACTAATTCTAACCAATTGTGCTTCACAATGTCTTATACTCTCACACAACAGGAACTCAAATTATATGCTAGGTCCATATATTATGAGCAAGATTTATGGAACCACAGAATAAAATCTCAGTGAATATATAGGGACAGAAACTTGAACTTTGTTGAAAGTTAAAAAAATTTAAACACTATAAAAGGAGACTTATTTTTCAAATTAATAACTATATTAATAATAAAACCAAAAAAACCATCTCACATTCCATTGATGCCGTGTTTTAAAATGCATACTTTCTCCACATTTTGCTATTTTTGTCCTCTTTTAATCCATCTCAAGCAGCGGTTTGGTAAGAAGATGGTTATTTTTACCTCAGTCTTCAACAGCGAATGGTCCAGCCACACAGCCTAAGTTGCAGAAGGCGAAGACAGGGACTGGGAGAATGAAGAACCACTCACTGTAGGAGAAGATTGGATTTGAGAACAGCTAAGGAACCCAAAGGTGCACAAGTCCACAGGATCAGATGAAATGCATCCACATTTCCTGAAGGAACTTGTGGGGGAAGCAGCTAAGCCACTGTGCATCATATTTCAGAAATGTGGCAGTCCAGTGAAGCTTCCAATGGACTGGAAAAGTGGAAACAACCCCCAAGCTGTGTGGTACAGTTGACATGCTGGAAGGAAGTGATGCCATCCAAAGGGACTGTGACGTGGCTCTGCGTGAACTTCATGAAGTCCAACAAGGCCAAGTGCAAGGTCCTGCACTTAGGTCGGGCCAATCCAAAGCACAAAGACAGACTGGGCTGAGAGAATGAACTGAGAGTAGACCAGAGGAGTAGTACTTCAGGGTGTTGGTTGACAAGAAGCTCAACATGACTCTGCAATGTGCACTTGCAGTCCAGAAAGCCAACTGTATCCTGGGTTGCATCAAAATCAGCGTGGCCAACAGGCCAAGCAAGGTGATCCTGCCACTCTACTCTACTCCTGGGAAACCTCACTTGGGGTGCTGGATTCAGCTTTGGAGCCCTCAGCCTAAGAAGGACGTGAACCTCTTGGAGTGAGTACATAGAAGGGCTGTGAAGGATAGATAAGGATAGAAAAGAAGGCTCCAGGGAGACTTTATAGCAGACCTGCCAATATGTAAAGGGGGCTTACAAGAGAGCCGGAGATGAGTTTTTTCCAGGGACATTAGTGATAGGAAAAGGGGAAATGGCTTTAAACTGAAAGACAGTAGGTTTACATTAGATGTAAGGAATAAATTCTTCACTAAGATGATCATGTGGCATTGAAACAGGTTGGCCAGAAAGCTTGCGGATGTCCCATCCATGAAAGTGTTCAGGGTCAGGCTGGATGGGCCTTTGAACAACCAGGTCTAGCGGAAGGTATCCCTGTCCGTGGTAGAGGGGTTTGAACTAGATTTTTTAAGGTTCCTTCTAGCCCAAACCATTCTGTGATGTCATACTTAGAAAGATGACATCATCTGTCACCTGAATTGAGGGAGAGAGAAAAGGGACCCAAACTCATCACTTAAAAAACCCCCAACCATAACAACAACAACAACAACCTCCCCCCAGAAAATCACTCCATCATACTTAGTTATGTGTATTCAGTGACTACTCACAATGATGTTGTCACAACACATTTTCAGAAGTAAAATATGCTCTGTTTGTTGTGCAGCTTCGAGCTCCTCACTCAATGTTCCATGATACTGATCTTAAATCTACAGTGCTCAGGTCAGGACTAGACAGTTAAGCGATGTGCAGTTAACCAGCATATCTATAACTAAATATATGTTATTAGTACTGCAAAGATTTTGCAAGAGATTTCAGGCCTGCTTCAGAAGGAAGGCTGTTCAGCTGCGAGTTTGGACTCCAAATGCCAAAGAACGTGTTGCGTCACTGTGACTAGGGCTCATGAAAGAGCTAAGTACTCTTAAGCTTTCACATCCTCCTCTTATTCTCCTTCTCCATCCCAAGGACTATGTGGTAAAAGCAATGTTATTTGAATAAATTTTTACTGGAACAAAGACTAAGATGTGAATTATTTTCCCCGCTCCCTGACTATCCACAAGGTTTTTAGTAATTTTCTTCAGAATGCAATTTTTCAGAGTATTTTCAGTTGGATGACTTGTATCATGTTATTGTGATACTCACGCATTGTTCTGTTCCCATGTGACGCCAAAGTACCTTTTTAACTTTACCACACCTGTGCTGTGTGCAGCCATGGTATAGATGTCTACAAAAATGATGCAATGAGATCCTGTGCCAAAGGCAAAAACAGCTGCCAGCCCCAGCCTCCAAGTTTGGTCTTTCATGGACTTTGAAGCAAGGTGAGGCTAATTCAGTGAAGCTTGTCTTGTATTGCAGCAACACAATCTGAATTAGTATTTTTATGTAAAAATGTACGTCCATGGAGGTGCTGACATCTGAGGCAGGGACAAGTTTATATCACACTGACGTTAAACTATTTATCAGCACTAAGATGTCAGTGTGAGATTAAAAAAATACTTTCAGCACTCAAAGAACAAGTTTTAAAAGCTCCCTCAATAATTCAACAAAAAGAATACTAACATAAAAATATAAACACTCATAAAATTAGATTGCTTAAGTTGAATTCATGCATCTTTTGTTCTAACGACTTTATGTTGCTCACTTTTCATATCCCTCCAACATTTTCCTCTGAAATGTAAAACAAAGAGTTTTTAAATTTTAGTAATAAGTATATTTTGGTGATGATGATAATAATAATGATTAAACTCAGTGTCCCTGCACAAATCTATCAATATCCAACTTCTTCATGTTCTGTGCATTTTTGTCAAAGAAAAACAAAAAGCATTTATTCATATATCTTCCTAATCAACTTTCAGTCATATTTTCCTAAAATTATTTTTAGAAAACTTATGCAGTACTGCTATGTTCCCCCTTATATTAATCAAATTATAAAAACAACATGTAAATAAAACGGAATCTGCAAAATCAATCATTCTGGGGTAGAAAATGCCAGGATTAAGATTAGCCTAACAGCACTTATTTTGCAATCATCTACAATACTTCTGGAGCCAGGAACTTAACCCAGCCATCCAAGATTCAGCCTGATGTTTCACTCTCATTCATAATCCATCATTTGATGATGCACAGCCTGTTGCTGGTTGACCTAAAAGAACAGGTCACAGCCAACTATCTGGTTGCAGCTGCAGTGATAAATACAACACATTGTGATTTATAAATTCATTTACTAACAGTTTGGAAACCAGGTTATGGAATGCTCTTCCAGGCAAAAGATGGAGATTGTTACCAACAGTTCACCCAGGAGGTCAACTTAAGCACCTTTATTCTGCAAAATAATGAGGATGTGGCTAGAATTTAGCTCTGCAGAAGAGCCTGTATTCTTGGACCCAGCAGAGCAAAACCTGGGTCTGGGATTCACTCACAATAGCAGGACTGCAGTATTTTGCAAAATATGGACTAGAAGGAACCAAAGGCTGAATAGTTACCTAGTTACCTGATGGTCCCAAACTTACAATCACACTGGAATTATTCCTAATGTTTTTAGATGAACTAACCAAACACCAGAAATTTTTGGTTTTACTTCTGCAAACAACACCTGTGTTTCCTATGGCAAAATGTTTTTTCTAAAGTCTACAGTCCACTTCCCAACGAGACTTACTATTCTGAGGGAGTGATAGTTACTGCCTCCTGTCACGTTTCCTGCCTCATCAAGCTGACAAGAATGCACAACCTAGACAGAGTTCCAACAGCAAACATCCAAAGACACTACTTTTCTCTGCAAAGTTAACCACAGTTAAAACCTGGGGACTGCAAATCATTTGTGGTTCATGCACGCACAATTCTTTCAACATGAGCTGGCTATTATATCAAGTGGGACAGCGTTAAAGGATTACTAACTGCTAATGAAATTCCTCTACATAAACTGCATGATGATTATCACCCTCAGCGTTTCCCCACTGTCCTGTGTGTCAGGCACATTTCTCCCAGGAAAACAGTTGATTTCTGAAGCTTTCTAAATTGATAGATTTGATCTCTCATGTATCCACAACTATACGTGAAACAACAGAGACAAGGTTCCCAAATACTGTTTTCCTTTCAATCACTCTTATTCAAATTGCAATAACTTGTGTGGAGTAACTCAAAGACAGAAGATGTGAATGTACACCCTATACTGTGGAGATGCAAATTTTAAATTCCTACTGTTTGCTATTAATAAATTTTCATTGGAAAAGTACAGTTGTTTTGCTAAATTTCACAGTTACATATTACTCACATACTGGAAATCCTTACAGTGATGATTGTAACAAACTAAGCAATAAAAAACATAATTTTGAAAAGTCTTGTATTTTCTGAAAATATTTCTCCAATTTCCTTTTTTTTGGAAGTAGATTTTTTTCTTTCCCCTTTTAAAAGCCTGTGGCTACGGAAAAGTTCAGGGAAAAAATTAACATTTGTAAGAGCAGGAAAAACACATTATATGATTGCTGATTTGCAGTATAGGGACTCAAAAAGAGGATTGCCTTGAAGATTTTGAGGCACACAGATCCTCAGAAATCCAATGCACAGGATAATTCATGCTTGCGAACCACAAATATCCACTATGCCAATGTAGAGAGGACAGGACAGGTAGTTTAATCCTCAGTTAAGAAGAATGATCATTTTAAGATTGATCCTGAAGTTCGTCAGAAAAAGAACTGGCATCCTGTCACTAATTTGCATACTGTAATGACATGGTAATTATTTAGTCTACTGACTTGCCTGGCAAGGCAAATGCTGAACAGCCTTCCTTGTATATACCACTAGCATTTTCACCTAAAAATGTTAAGATTCTGGACATGTTCTTGCTTCTATTCCTTCTTTAGCTTTGAAATGAAATCATCTTCACAAGCAAGCTAGAGATATACAAACTTTTTTTGCCTCTGATTAATCTAATACGTGTTAACATTATAAAAAGATTTTTTTAATTAATACATTATCAGTAACAATCAGCTAGACTAGTTGTAGTAATGTAATTCAAAGTTATCTAACAGTGCATGACAGTAACAATTCTTATAAAGCAGAGCCTTTCTAACCCCTTGCCAAGGATATTTAATTTGATGTCCAAGTTTTCTTGCCTATGAGAAAACCATTTTCCATTTTAGCTGCTAGCAACAAGTATAAGCAAATATGCTGTAAATAACTGGCTACTTTGAACTTTTGGGTCCCATTACACACACAAGTTATCTACTCTGAAAAAGCATCATATAAACATGCCAAATTATTCAACCTTATGAAAAATGCTTTTCATCTGAATTAAAAGTTAAAACTTTTCCTGACTTTAGAGAAACTGGAACTTGAAAAGATAAAAACTTAAAGCCTGATTTTTCTTTGCCCAGAGCATATGTTATATAAACAAAAATCCCCAAAAGGTGCCAAGAATTGTCCCTCTGTTTTTCTAAATGATCATGTGTGCAGTCTAGCTGAAAAGACTCATCGATTATGTCTACATAAACAACAAAAGCCCTTAGAAAAAATATCTAGATCAAAAGCCTGTCAAACACTGAACAGGAAAGAGAAATCCTGCTTTAAACATGGCCTCTTTCAAGTCTGAATTCAATCCCATGAAGCAAAAACAAAGGATTTCATAATGAAAGGTATTTAAATTACTTTATTTTTGGAACTTAACCAGGGGATTCTTTTTTTCCTATATGTTAACCTTTGTCTTCCCTACGCTGGGACAGAATTCTACATAATAGGCCTTGCGGTTTTAAAAAAAATAAATAAATTGTTTAAACACAGTTCACTGTGTTCACAATACATATTTCCAATTATTTTCATTAAAAGGAGACAGTGATATTTTCACTGACATTATGGATTCTCCTTTGTTCAACCACCTGATAATATATGCTGTTAATATGGGAACACAGCAAAGTTCTTAATGGACGAGGTTAATTTTTTTTTTTCCTTTTTCCTCACGCTCCTGAAATACAGACCTATAATTAAGAAAGGAAAATTAATATCCTTACAGAAACAGAACAGATCACTGTATAGCTTATACAAAATTATCTTCTGGAAGATGTAGGCAGAAGTCCCAAAGTAAGATAAAGTCAGATACTTCTGCAAGTGTGGTTTCTAAAAGAAGTAATAGAAATTTAACAGATGTCTGGAGAAATACAATCAGAGAGTTTTAGAAAGGTTTGGGTCAGAAGGGACCTTAAAGATCATCTGCTTCCAACACTTCTGCCATGGACAGGGACATTTTTCACTAGACCAAGTTGCTCAGAGCTGAACACTTTCAGGGATAAGCCTCACATTTGATATGCTACTCTGTTATTAAGGTTAATATGCAAACATATGACATGATTTACAATACACTGTTAGTTATCTCTTACAGAGATCTGTGATCCGAATGCCACCATTTATATACACAAACAATAATATTAACCTAATGCAAAACATTTGTTACATGTATAATCATGCCACTACTGTAATATTCAGATGTCATGTACATAATAAGAATCCAGTTTTAAATCAGTTCATATCTATTATTACTGGGCACTACATGCTGTTTGCCAGATTTGGCTACCATATGTTTGTCTTAGAAAACATCAATTCATAGTCAATGATTCAAAATGTTGGGTTTGCTCAATTTATTCACTGTAATTCAGAGTTCTATAGCATGGATCAATACACAGAACACATGAGCAACCCAGTCTAGTCCCCTCCCAAACCAAACCTTCTTATAATGTTTGGATAGACAGACACTTTGGATACTCAAAACCAGGAAGAGATAAATGCATATCCAACTGGCCTCTCAAACATCAAGCACATTTGGTTAATAAAGATGCCTATATATGTTAGCTTTTTAACACATCTCTAGGCTGACAAATTACTGAAATCTCCATTAAATCAGCACCAGAAACAGAATTGTCAAATCATGCGCTTGTTCAGAAGTGAGTTCTAACTCATAAAGCAAATTGGTCAATATAAAGTACATTCTTTCAGAGTAGTACTTCAAGAGATGCTCTGGTATACCTTATCCCCTATAATCTTGTGAAAGAAGGATTGAGTAAAGCATAGTCTATTTAATTTTGAAGTGCTTCCCAGTCAGTACTCAGGGATGTCGATCACAGGTATTTTCCTCTCGCAGTATTTTCAATTAATCACATCCAAGCGTTTCATATGGATTTGCCTTATCTCTGAAAAAACTTCAGCTACTTTTGCTATGCTTAGTCCATGTTTTTGGCACATATAAGAGAATTATCTCTTTCAAACAAAGTTAATGAAACAGATCCAGCTTCAACAATTTTTCAAGGAACAAAGGCTGTAAATTTGTTTTCTACTGGAATGTTGAACTTATCAGAAGATCACAAGCCAATAGCATTTGTCTTTGCTGTCATGCAAAAGAGTCACCTACAGTACAAGAGAATCATTTTGCAAATCTTTTAGAACTGTGTGGCATCTGATTAAACTAATCCACATCTTTCTATGATGCCAAAATAAACAGTCCCTTTCCCACAACGTATAAACATTGTTCCCATAACTTTCCTTTGAAATGTCATGAAAAGGTTAAGTGACGTTTCATTATTTACCTTGACTAATGAATTGCTCCATGTTGTCTTTGAAAGGCTGGAGGTGCTCTTCTAGTGATAGCTGATAAACTTTTGCTGCTTCTGTCTCACATGCTGAAATTGAAGTAACAGATTAGTTTAGGATGACACATCATTGCATACTGTAATAAAAGACACTTTAACTCACAGCCAGTGAAACTGTTGGAATATGTGCCTCAAACACACTGCTTCAAATACAAATACTATGATAATATATTCAGGAACAGTTATGTTCCCAGCCAAATATTTGTAACCAACATACACAAATAATTTTTGGCCAGTATTTGAGTTTAAATGAGTGGTAGCAAAAATTAACAAAACTATTAAATTATTTTGAAGACGACAAATTTAGAGGGCAGAATTGTATGGGTAAAAAATTACAAACTAAGATTTCATGCAGTGTTGATATGCCTGGCCTCGGGTGACAGTGCCTGAATCAAAACAAATCTCAGAACAGAACCTGCACCAAGTAGTAGGAATGACCTTAATTTAGTGCTTAAAGACAGATGGGGGCTTGATACTTGATAAAACCACAGATTTATTAGAAGAGCTTTACCCTGTTCAAAAGTAATAGTGAAAAAGGCTTTAAGTGAAAGATAAGAATACAGTTCTCCTGGATTGAACTCTATGAAAGACCTTGGAGAAGGACAGCTTAGTTCTTACTGCATTAGAAACCCAGATGCTGGAGCCTAAAGAAGCCCTGACACAAATTATCCATTTGCAAGGCGTACCATCATAGTTCCACCAACTACCCAGTTGTTCCCCCAATCAATTTCCCCAATTTAATATGGGGCGACAGAAGACTCGAGACAATTACTGCAGATGAATGTACAGCATTGTACTATCTTGAATTAATGTCTGCAGATCATGATGAACTCCTGATCTCTTGAGAGAACTGTATATCTTACAAAGACTCATATGGACCAAAACTCTAAGCCCACACCCATGTCAATAACCTGAAGCGGTCCCATTTGAAAATGTATAAGGAAATGTGGGATATTCTATGTTTTCTATTCAACTAGTTACGGGGGAAAAAAAAAATGTAATATTGTCAGAATGAAATGTCTCTTCTTTAACCATTCAGATACTGGAAGTTCCTCCACAGCTGATTTGTTTATGCGTATATGTCTGGTGTGTGAAAAGCTGAGCAGTTAATGATAAATTCGTTTCTCCAGTTTTTGGTGGAGTTGTTTGTTTCTGCCCAATCCTCCCTCCCATCCCAGAAAAGACTAAAATCAGTGATGTCCAGAAGAACAACAGTTCAAGTCCATTTTCGACCCTGTTGCAAAAGTGCATACACTAAGTAATCTAAAATCCAGAAGAAAACACAGGAGAACAAAATTCCCTTTCTCTTGCTTTATGGAGAGTAAAATACCATATGTGATATTCAGACTTTAAAAGTGAACAAATTCTGTCATAATTACTAATATCATATTATGGTGGTTAAAACAAACTAGTTCATCAGATGCTTTCTTCATTAAATAATTACCCAGCCTGTAAGTTCTTCCTAAGTTTATCAATTTTCCAGATCACCAAGACTGGAATCGTGGTCTCCCTGCATAGCCTGTTGGATATGGCACTCATTTATCATGTCCTATAATTTGTCACCAGAGAATTAAACCCCCACTATTTATATGAGCTATTGTTATTCCTCACTGTAACTAAAGAAATTAAAGTACTGATCATATGAAAGTAATCCAAAATACCAGCGTTTCTGAACAAGGGAAGAAATAACATACTGAATAAATGCTTGTGTCAGAAGAGTATGTAATAACTTCTAAGCAACGGGGAGGTAAAACATGTCATGCTTAAAAAAAGAAAAAAAAAAAAAAGGTATGGGAGAATACCTACAACCTTCTAAATCTGATTTTTTTTAATCTCAGCTTCGTACTCATACACATTTATATCCATGAAACAGCCCACCTAAATACTGCACGTATCAAAAGAATAGGTGGCAAAGGGGACCTGCTATGATAACTTTGTAAAAGTTCTGCCTAAAACAAAAGCTTGTCTGATTTTTCACAACAGACTCAAAACTTGCTCTGTTATCATTCCTATTCTTAGAGGTTTAGTTATTCTCTTATCTTGGGAGATGTGTATACAACTTAAAAACTTAGACAAAGTTGGCATATTTCTAAACTCCATTTACTTCAAGTAAATTTTAAATTTTCCTATAATGAAAGAATTGAAAGGTGTCCAAGGCACCACAAATAAGAGTCCTGTAGGCAGTCACAAAAGACAGAAGCTTATCTTACAAGATAGAACTGCCCAAACAGGAATAAAGAAAGATAAAAACTTCCTTGTGTTGCTTTGCAGCAAGGTGAAGGTTTCAGTATTCTGTGGTCCCAAATTCCCAGTCCTCATGCACAGATCTTAGACCTTCCAAAGATCTCAGATCCTGAGCAGAAATTGGCATAGGCAGAAACACCTCTTCCCCAACCCTCTAAATCAATTTTAACATATAAGCAAAATATAAACAACAGAAAAGACCAATAGTATCTCTAATTTCAAATGATGCAGAGGACTGTATGTGATTTTCCAGGGAAGCAATAAAAATGGATTCTTATGGGAGAACCTCCTAAATCTGGGGCAATTCAAATGGTAGGTTTTTTCCTGTACGTGCATAGATCTCTCAGATGCTCCTGATCTGGAAATTGATGTGAAAATCTATGTTCAAAACCAATTTAGAGATCTAAACAAACTGCAATTCCAGCTTTATCCGGCACTTCAGGAATGTCATCTCATTTTCTATTTCTGTCTTAAAATAGAATTAATTGCATTTTTTCAAGCTACTGTGTTAGCTTGTTCTATTTTTAAAAAAAAAATTGTTTCAGGTTAGTATACTAAAAATGCATGAAG
The DNA here is from genome assembly GCA_013396735.1 of Grallaria varia. NCBI lineage: Eukaryota > Metazoa > Chordata > Aves > Passeriformes > Formicariidae > Grallaria > Grallaria varia. Next base: position 591,235 of record VWZG01012838.1, on the reverse strand, counting down.
TTTCACAGCAGCCAATACTAATTAAGAGACATCTATAAAAAAAAAAGAAAAAGAAAACTTGTAAAACATTTAGTGTTTGTACTAACATTTTCAGTAAGTGAGTGGTAAGTCATCTAAAATGCAGCCACTCCCATTATCAGAAACAGTTACTTTACTTTTTTTAAAAGGGAGGAAAAAAGTTTTCAACCTTTAGAATATCTTTTTAATGCACGTTTTCCAGCTAGTTCTGTTGGGTAAGTTTTAGCCCTTGGAAGCACAAATCTCTTCCAATCGTAAAATGTCTTTTGAACAAAATGTGTGAGCAGATGATTAGCTCCACGTCAGTCTTATTGCATTGTCTTTGGTCATGATATTAATAAGCAGCAGGATATTTTTTTTCTTTTCAACACCCCCAAAACATAAAAACAAAATCAAAACAAACCAACAGACAAGAAACCCAAAATGAACAACAACAACAACAACATCCAGCAAAAAAAAAAAGAACAGGAAAGCAAGCAGAATTATGAATTATCTTGGATGAGTAATTAACAGATTCATTAAGCTGTTTCTGTTAACTAGTTCTGAAACCACATACTTATCTACAGAAGTCTGATAGAATTCAGGTGGATTTTCAAGGTTAAAGTATTTGAGAACACAAGTTTAATTAAGACTTGATACACTATTTGCTTCTAAGCTTTTAATAAAGTTTTGAAATTAGGTCCTTAATTTTCTGGTGTTCTGGGTACTGAGATTTCCCCAGGTGATATGTTCTGTGTCCTGCTTGTCTGAGAAGTTTGTAACGGCACAACCACTGTTCTCACAACTTCCTCAGTGCTTTTTGGATTCTTTACAACTGCAACCAGTGACTTTAAAAAAAAGCTTGGGCTTCATCTAAAGGAAAAGATACTGGTTTCATCAAATGACAAACTCTGAAGAATCCGGCCACAAATACAGAAAGAGCTCATTTTGCCTTTTTTTTTTTTTTTTTTAATAAATTGTAATGACTTACACTAAGAAGTGCTGAGTCTTCACGGGCTTCCAGAGACAGCTCCTTGTTTGGAGTTTTAAGGACAGTAAAATATGACTCACAGATTGACTGAAAGCCTGGCTTTAGTTTACATCTGGTTTCGGTTTAGGAGTCTGCATGCTGCTTAGCTGCAGTAATTAACCCTTTCAGTGATAATTGAACAAACACCTAGGATGTTTGGATGCACAGCTGCTAATGAGTAGGCAAAATAAAGATTTAATTTGGTTAAAACAACAGCTGCTTCTGTAAAGGTAGACTGTGCAGCTAACTGTAGGATTGACCAAAACCACTAATGTTCCTGTATTATTTTGCTATTAGTTACTTTGAGAGGTTTGACATTTTATTATAAAAGAATTATAAAAGACTGAAGGCATCGTTTTGTCAGAATATGAATCTGTGGATCATTTCAGAAAAATCAAAGATTTATTTCTTAATTGTGAAAAGTCTTCATTCACATTTATGACAAAGCAATTGACAGAGAATAACAAAACCACAAACATTTCAAAGTATCTTAGAACTAATGATGCAATGAATTCAAACTCTAAAGAATACAAATTTTTATCCAATTCAGTTCTCTCTTCTCCAGCTCCCTGTGTTCTCTTGAAACTTGAAATATCAGTGTAAAAACACATTAAAAAAATCTGAAGTTTTGGGGAAACCTTCTAGGATACATTTTATTTCATTAAACTTTAGCTATTTAAAAGATGAATCACCGAACTAGACAAGACCTTTCCTTAGCAGGAAAATCAATCAGCCCTTGGACTGTCCTCCTTTAGGAGAGCAATCTCTTCCTTTCTTTTCCATCTGAAGTGGGGCCCTAAATGGCTGAAGGCTGCTGAGGTTCATTATCTGAAGTTGAAATTAATTCAGTTCCTGCTCCGGATCAAGAAGTGGCATCGAAATGTTGCCAAAGACAGCCCCATAATCAGAACTGTGATGGAAACTGTCTTAGGAAGATGAAAAGATACGAGGACATGTGTGTGTGCATGTGAGAGAGAAAGAGAAAGAGAGAGAGAGAGAGAGAGAGAGAGATGGAGGGGATGGCATGCAAATAGAATGGTGCATTTATTTTATTTGGCCTGTAAAAACTAATATTACTTATGAAAGAACTAACAGTGGTTGCATTCTGATTTTGGAAAGTAACGCCAGATGCAGATTTCCCTCTTCATGGACAACTTCCATCTGAAACTACAGCTCGGCTGCACTTTCAGAATCGGGCCCTCTTTCTAGGTGTTAGGGGTAACCTTTACTGAGGAAAGAGGAATGATTCGCATGCCTATTACTGTCCTATCTCCCTCCATGCCACATTGACACCATCCCAAAGACAACTTTTAAAAGTCTTTCTATTGCACAATATAGTACTTCCAGTGCTCCAATTTACACAGCAGGTGTTAAACACCAGAGCACATAACAGCTCTACAACCAGGAGATCCAAGCTGAATGGGTAACTTTATGTGACTAAGAAGCATTGCAAAAATAGGGAACGTGCATTTTTCCAAGTTACTGTGGGGCTTTTATTGGAATATACTTTCAAAATACAAAGTGTTCTGCAACTGCTTAACACTTTATAAACATTCTCTGTCATTTATTCCAGATCAGAGAGATGTACTGGGCCACACAGCCTAGCTTCTTTTGGATGAAGTCTTTTCAATGAGTTGTAAACGCTCAGAATAGGAAAAGATAGCATCACCACAAAAATAATGTGTAATTATAATAACTATTACTTGTAATCAGTTTTCAATCAAATATATTAAATATGACATTATGACATATAAACAAGTAGAGACTTCAACTCAATTTTATAGCAGTCTTCATTATATTGTGTCATTAATCTCTTCTACTAGTCAGATTTATTTTCTGCCTAACATTGTTTCTAATTCCCTTTTAGCTGAGCTTCAGTGAAAGTTTTGCAATAAGTGACAACTGATGAATTAGTTTTTGATTAGCAAGAATAAACTTACTATTTTAGGGCTAAAAAGTTAATGTGAGGCCAAAAAATAGCTTCTAAACATTTTAACTTGCTATAAGTACTGTAACTCTCAATGCCATTTGTTCTAGTTCTTTTCTAAACTAAATTCATGTCTCAAAGAATTTCATGGGCCACAAGTCCAACATTTTCCTGGACCAAAATTTAACCTTAAGAAAGTCTGAGAACAGAGAGGATTAGAACATTAATTGATTCAATAGATGTTTTCCACACCTTTCTGCCCTACCCGGAGCATTCTGACGTGCCTAGAAAAACATACTGATAGTAATAGTTATACAACAGAGGTACTAATCGGTGAGAGTCACACACTGCTCCTGTGACCCTGGCTACCCAATTTTCTTTCCATGGTGAGTTGATTTAAGTCATGTGGCAAGTGCTAAAGTTTCTGCTGTGGAATGACATAGGAACAGAAGTCATTGCTTGGCATGACTGCATCAAGGAACACTGCTGACAGCCACGAGAGATCAAAAGCAGATCAAGTTGCTTAACAAACTATATGTCGCTGAAGTCAAAAAGGCTAAAGTGGGAATCCTGGAGAGCTGTGAAATCTGGGAGCAACAGATGGAGCCAAACTCAACTGATTTGTTAGTAAAAAGATCTACCTGTTCGTCTTCTATCTTACATAAAATCTAGTATATAAATTTTATCTTTGGGATTTATGTTATTTGAAAAAAAACCCAAATTTTTGTCTTGTTCATCCTGGAACAGGCACACAGCATGATTCTGCGCCTTTTGGATTTGCACTTTTAATCTGAAATGTTAGAAGAAACTTTCTTTTCCAACATTTTTACAAACTGCAAGGCATACAGTCCATAAAAAATTAGAAAAAGGCAATAGCCTCTACAGTCAGAAGGGAAGAAAGCATAGCAGCTTGAACATCATGAGTCCTTTTTCTTTTTAAATAACCAGCATAACAACTCTAATGTAAACATAAGACCAAGCTCAGAACTGTGAAAGAGCATGTCAGTGAAATTATTTTACAGAATCATGGAGACTATTTATATCTGCATGTCTCTGGGTATGCTACTGACATCTTTAGATGGAAANCTGTCAGGTTTGGGGTTTTTTTTTAATGGCTTCAGAATTTTATGAAAGGATCTTTTTGGAATGAAGCTTACCTTACCATTTGAATAATGATCATGTAAAGTTTTTAAGACAGAAATAAAATATCTTCGCTAGCGTTTTCTCCTGGGTGAACCAATGCTCTCTTCCCTCATTGTAGTAAGCATGATCTCACTGCACAGTTTGCAGGGTATTTGAAACTAACATGAACAAAATACCCTTAAAATGGTCATACTGCCAGCATTGGTGTTATGTGAAATTTTCAGCTTTTCAGTACCAAAGAACAAAGCAAACCCCTCAGCCCCACTAAATGGTGAAATCCTCTCATGAAATCTTCCATCTAATTACTAATGAATATAGGTCCAAGGTTACAATCCACATCTCAAAAACTGGAATGTATCCATGGGCATTTCTTTCTATGGCTTTAAAGTCAGTGTTTCCCAGGAATAACCAATACTCATTTATTCTCACTGACTTCAAAAGGACAGGATCATATTTAGCATTTTGTCAGAACTTTCTCAGCATCTTAAGAGTCCTCTTCCTGCTCAGTCATTTAATGAGGCACTTGCTAGCTCCAATATCTCATAAGGTTCCAGATGTGCCTTAGTAAATATGATAGTGTACTTAAGGTAAATGCATTAAAACTTTGAAGCCATTTTATCCATTCCGTTAAAATTGGTACTCTCTTTAAAAATGACTATCTATTTGATCTCACTGAAAGTATTACAACAGTTAAGTTATTGAAATACCCAGAGTTTTTAGCGTACGCTCTCACAGTCATAAAATCTTTTAACATAAATTATTTTTAATTCAGGGTTACACTTTTCTTTGGAAAAGAGAGTCAACATAAAGCATTTTGAATCTCTCAAGATTGATATCAAATCATGACTGAGATTACAATCTGGTACTGAAATTGGAACTGTCACTTCCAGGAGAGGATGCAGATCAGGTCTGATGCTGTCCCCAAAAAATTTTGTACCAAAGGGATTAGGAAAGAGCAACGGTATCTGTAGTTATTCTTCAGTTTCATTAATTACAGAACAGACTGACAACAGAGACTCCAGCCTAAGGGCTGGATTGGAAGCACAGAAAGAATTCAACTGCAGCCTGATAGGAAAGCGAAGCATGAAATTTCCATTTTTACAGAGCCCCTGCTTTGATCACTGCACAGTGTGGATTTATTCCACAAGAGATTTATGTCTGTGTGCAAATTTCAACCTTGATCCAAAAGTATTTAACCTTTCATCTACATGAAAACATTTTTGATGAATTTGTGAGGAATAAAATCTGCCCCCATGGGTGTTTGTTAACATGTGCTTGAATTCAAGTACCTTTTTTCAGTAAGCCCTAAGTATCTTTCTTCTACATGATCAAGCTTGGAGATCAGCCCTGAGATTAGCTCAAAGTTGCAAGAAGTATAGAAATAAATTTTCATGGCTGAACTGTGGGATTTTTGCTCCCCAGATTGTTCAAGGCAGCAAGTCGATGGTGCTGCAGTTTGCTCCTCAGTATCACACTAAGTGGCCTTGATACAACTTTCAATATTACCTCCAAATATTTAAAATAAATTGTAAAATACTGAAATATAAAGGTTGATAGGAACAAGAAGGGAAGGTCAGATATCATTTATCGTGTTATGTTTTAATCTAGGTTGTTCAAGGACAGCTTACCAAACCATTCTCTCATGGCATTCAAAATCAGCAAGGAAACAGCACTATAAAGATCATTTCACACCTTGATTTGGATTTTCTCTCCAAGATTTATCACAGTGATACATAACTGACGAGTCTAGCAGACATTTTTAGCAAAAATAATGAAGACCATGGATCATTTGCACAAAGTACTCTTGCTTAAACTTAGTGCTTAGGATGTTATTAGGAAATGTGTATGATACATGTTTTGTATTAATGTCTAGCAAATGTATCTTAAGCCTTTCAGTAAAGTACAGGTTTTTCAACTGTCCTTAACAACATGTCATACATATTTATTTTATCTGCCAGATAGTACTTGGAGGTGATTATAAACTTTTTTTTTCCTCATGGACATGGTCCAACACTTTGCAATTCTTTTTATGGTGAGAGACTTGTTGAAATCTGTTTGCAAGAATGAAAAACTAAATTATTTTTTTGCTCTGGTTTTGAAACAAAAGATTTGACCTAACTGGTTTGACATTGTTTAATTTAAAAACCTCAGGTTATCTACAGAAAATTATGAGTCATTGCTTAAATGACCATGGAAAAGAAAATTAAAAAAGCAGAATAGTAACTGAGGAGTCAAAAATACACAAATATTTTCACAGTGTCATCATCTAATGTCTAAAAATTATACAAACAATAACAGCAGGGATGTATCAGTAACATATAGTTAGCACTTAATCTAGGGTCAGTACCTCGCAAATCCTTCTTCATTTTGCGGAGATCTTTTTGAAAATCATCAAACTTCAATTGTGAAGCCTGGAAGAGATCTTGTGGGTCCGGAAGAGGAAAGATGCATTGTTCTTTTCCAGCATCCTGACAAAACCACAAATGAATAGTTACATAGTGCTCATTACTTTTTGCTATACTAAAATATATAACTGAAAGCACAGGGAATATTTGTGCACATTTTCTCATCTCACCAGTAGAGGAGTAAATTTACTGGGTTTTTTTTATTTATTTTTAAACTTGAATTTAGAAGAGCAAAATTAATTCTCACTTACCTCATCAAAATTACGCAAATAATACGAGACAATGTAAGACAGAAGACTTCTGCTGTTGTCCTGTACAGAAGAGAATAAAGTTTGCTGTGTTACTGAAACTCACTGAAAAGACTTAGAAAAGATAATTCAAATAAATTAAATATTTAGTGTCAAGAAAAATACTATGCTGAATTGGTCCCTTCACTAAGAAACAACACAAAACAATCAACCAAAAAAACCCTCACTTAATCATTAAAGAAAATATACAGTCCCATACATACTGCAGCACTTCATGTTTTTGAAATTTACCTGACTGTAAACCAAACCCCTACAATCTGAAATTTCCCAAGAAGGAAAAGAGAAAATGTTTCTGGGTTCATGTGTTCAGCTTCTTTTGCAATGCTGTAACTATAACCAAAGCGAAGTTAAATTAAAGAAAGTTATTTTTCTAAATTAAACTTGGAGCAGGGCGGGGGGAATGGCATTAGAGGGAGCTTTGTCCTTGTTTCCCCTCTGTAATCTCTCTAATGAAACTTCAGCAGAAGATCTTCCATTTGAAGAGGATTTCTGACAGAATTCTATTTTCAGAAAACTACTATGTAAGAACTTTTCTGATTGATCAGTAGCAAATAAACTAAAAATCTATCTCGCAATTGCAACATTAATAGTCATAATATTTCCAGCAAATTACGTACTAAAGACTTGAATTACCAAACTAAATTTAGCAAACCTAAATTTCCTACCAAGGAGAGTTCTCAAACTGGTGATATATATGTATCCAGAGTCCACTGGAATGTTCAGCTAAAGTAAGCTGCCCTAAACACCTTGTACATCATCACTCCCTTGGTTTACCAAAGAAATCAGAATGCAAGAATGAAGTTCCCCCCCACCTCCTTTAAAGGCAAACGGCTGACATGGTGTCTCAGCTCATGGTCATCTGCTCACACCACTGAACCCAGAAGCTAAAGCATGTGTATTTAGTGAGGGACCAAGCAGGTAAAAAAAACCTCTTATTTTTCTGCCACTGGCAGAAATAAAGACTTTGATAGTGACTTACTAGACAGATGTAGGCACCAATTTTAAGTCTCATACCGCTGTCCACATTCAGATAAGTCTTCTCATTATAGCCATAGAACCTCTAAGATTATTGTTTCCATGTAAACAAAAGCAGATATTTGAATACAACCCCAATCTGAATATCCAAAGCCAAAAATAGTGCTGGTAACACACAAATTCCAGTTTAGCACTGAGCAAGAAAAACCACTGCTTATCATTCTCCTTACTGAGATGACCGTATTAGACAAATATTGAATCGACAAGTACTTTACTCAGGTGGCTCCATGGTCCAACATCAAGTGCACACTCTGTAATCATGACGAACATAAAGGATGGATTTTGGGTTACCCCATAAGCTCTGGACGCCTATTCAATCATTTTCAGGAGTGACACTTTTTTCCTCACTAATATTTTGAATCAGCATCGAATCACAATTAACTTTTCTTTGATAGCTCCTTCCGCTTCTGTAATAAACTTCTAAGAGCAAGATCATAGTATTGTATCCAAATACAGGAAAAATTAGAACTATGCAGGGTCCTGAAAGTCAAATGTACATCAGATTAGGAACTAAGACATAATTTCAGGCATTTTTGTTCGTACGGTAGTGAAAAGTGATGTTTCATTTTCATATTTCCACAGAAATATGTCCAACTTTAGAAGGGTGATCAAATAAACACACTAACAAAAGGGTTCCCTTCCACATGCCCTTGGGAGCTTCACATCATTTACTCAGAATGGAGACAAATTTTCTGAGAATTTAACATTCTCAGGCCTTCAGGAGGTCTAGAAGCAACTTACACTGCTCTTGACATCTTTCAGTTTTGGCAGGATATCTAGTCCAAACCCATCAGCCTGTCCTCGTGTCCTGTTTCCACCATTCATGTAATTTCCAAAGGCAAGAACCAAACCCAGGACCCGCATAACTCCTGGCTCATTTTTCAGTGTCTAAAAAACAGAGAGAGAGAAAAAATTCTGTTCCAAGTTACAATAATATTTAAAGTTAACAAGCAGATTTGTTGATATTGTGTTTAGAAATAATATTTATATAAAGAATCAAATACAGGGAGTTAACAACCTTCTCCTGCAACATGCAGAAGTAGAATAATATTAATACATAACTTTTTGTGAATGAAGAATGTTATCTCCAAAATGGTTACTTAGAAAAAATAATAGGAAATCTATAAAGTATTATCAGAGACTACTTGTTGAGAAAAATCAAAATAGTAATCTTTAACTGATGCTGATATTATGAATGGAATACTTAATTTTGGGAAAAATTCATCAAGCAGTTCATAAAACACCCACATGGAACAACTAAAACATTTAATCAATGCAATAAAAATATTACATTGTAAACCATAAAATATTTGAAATAATTTTCAGTTATTAAAACAATGATGAAATCTGCATTTCAAAGCCATGCATTTGTTTTGCATGGGACCACAAAATTCCAGTAACCTTTTCTGACTAGATACAACATTGCTAACTCTAACTGATTCTAGATATCAGAGATAGTATTGAGTGGCACCAGTCTAAAATCCAAGAAAATACAAGGTGTGTTGAACTGGCATTCCTCTGGAAAGGAGTGTTATGGTCACCATAAAAAAGGGAAGATTATGCTTTAACAAGAGGAAGGAGAAAGCACACTACTTTCCAGAGCCTGATGTACACTGACGGCAAAAAACATGATATAATTCAGTACCAAAACCTGATTTTAAAATTCACTTTTGAAACAATCATAAAATGTTCTTTTCTGCTATCCTTAAAATTTAATGAGTACTTACAGTAAATAAAATAAAAACTTTTGAAATATGAGTACAGTTTAACAAGATTAAATATCAGAAATTTAGAACCACCTTTTCACGGAGTGCAACCTACCTCACACAGTTTCTGCAACAATTCAAGTTTGCGACGGATTGAACAAATGCTTTCTGAAAATGTTGACTGGAACAGGATGCAAAACACACGTTCTGAGAAGTTAGGAATTAGTGAGAGCTCATAGAGGAACCTGTAGGAATGATTAAAGAAAATTATACGAGTCACTGAGTAGGCACAAGCTTAAGTTTTGGGTTTTTTTAATAACATCTCTACATAGTTTACAACAGCTGAGAAAATTTTCTGAAATGAGCAAAACTGCTCTTTCATAAGTATGTTCTTACTGTTCCGGCTTATCCAAAGATTTGGCGTTTTCTTTTTCCTTGGATGCCTTGCTATGCTTTTCTATTTTTTCTAATTCATCTGATTGTGCTCTCTAGAATAAAGGAAACAAAGTAATGAAAAAGTGTTCTGATTCAAAACCTAGTCAAGCAACACAAATAGAGATGCCCTTTAACAAATCAAATTCATAGTGTTTTCTTTTCAGTCTAGCATCTGCTTATGGTAAGACTGTTTAGTATGTAGAGAGAATTTAAGTGTAAGTAGATTTGATGGAGAACAGAATATCATTCGAATAATATTATTGACTCCTAGTCATCTGCAAAATATTTACTCATTAAATGATGCACTAAGACAATAATCTTCATTCCCAATTCCTTTTCTTTGCTTTTTTATAAAGTTTTTAAATCAAAAGACTGTCTTCTTGACCTGTAGTTCTCTTCCTAAATGTTAGGCTGCATTTGAATGTTAACTGATCTTTAAAGATGTATTATTTAAATAATACATTTAAAAAAAAAAGAAATGAAAATAAGCTTGGCTTGTTTACTGCAATTTAAATTTTATTTGGAATTTGAAAAACACTATGAAGTAAAAATAGTTGATTTATAGTGGAACTAACATACATTGAGAACTACTGCGTACTTCTTTGAAGGAAAATTGTTTTAATTTTTGAGTTAGTAAGCCAAAACAACTACAAACAAGCTGCCTAGTTTCTTGAAAAACTCTGTGGCACACTGTGTAGCCTCTTCTTCAATATTCTAGTCAATAGAAACATAACCTCATTTTTTCCTGTGCTCCATGCCATGGTGATTTTTTATTTTTTTTAACTGTAATACTGGAAATGGAATGGCATGGAAAGGAATAAAAGTGGAATGGAAATTTCTCCCTCTGATCCTTCTTTTGACAGACATGATAGTTTCCATAATAAATTCAAAACACAAAACTGCAAGAGTCAAAAAAAAGAAATCTACCTTTATTCAAGAAAACATTAAACTGATTTTTAACTTACTCTACTACAGAATTTGAAGACAACAGTGTAAAATTACATTCTAACTACTAAATAATGGGAAAGCATAATATGGACTGCATCTAGATTCTTTCTTACATGCTTTTGCATTGCTAGCAGAAGAGTTATGGAACTATCTCAAATCATACTGTCAGATCCCATCAGCAACCTGAAACCAGAAAGTAAGTTTGGACAGTTCTTCCGACATTGTTGAACATCTTTCCACGAGAAAAGGGAGAAAATACTGATATGAAACAGAAATATGAAGAGATTGAAGAGTCATTCAGCAAAAGCACTTCAGAGTTCCTCTCATTACTTCAAGAAGTCTGGAAACCATTGCAAGGCCATCTGTCTTGAATGTGACATATCCTAATAATTAGCCAGAATTTTTGTGGATGCTCTTCAAAGGTAATCTTCTCTAAAGCAATCTGATCTTATCTATTAAATACTTCAAGAAAATACTGCAAACAATTTTTTTTCCAGCAATAAAATTTGTTCTCAACACTTAGAGATCATAATGGTGGTAGCACCTGTACCCCAGATTAATGGAATAACTGAGGTTTGAAGGGAACCCTGGAGACTGTCTAGTTGTACGCTCTGGCAATAACGCAAACAGCTAGAACAGGTTGCTCAGTATCATGTCCAGCCAGGTTTTGAATATCCTCAAGGACAGAGATCTGACAACTTCTCTAGGCATCCTGTTCCAGTGTTGGGATACTCACTTAAAAAAAAAAAAGAAAGTGTTTCTACTTAAAAGGAATTTTCCACTTCAAGAAACCCACCACCTCTTGTCATTGTGCTGAGCACCACTGAGTCTAGCTCTGCATTCTTTACTCCGCCTCCCCAGTGAGGTGTTTTTGCATACTGATTAGATTCCCCTGAGCTTTCCCTCTTCCAGGCGACCCAACTCCAGCTCTCTCTCAGCCTCTCTTTGTATAATACTTCAAGTCTCTTTAACCATCGTCATGGTTCTTCACTATACTCGCTCCGGTATGTCAGTGTCTCTTGTGCTGGGGAGGACAGAACTGGACACACACCCTAGATATCACCCCACCAGTGCTGAGCAGGTCCCTTCCCTGGCCTGCTTGGTCCCTCCTTGAGCTATTAGCGTATACTGCATCATGCTTTCCTCAGTTAGCAAGGGCTAGGCTGAGGTTAATTTACCAGTTTTTAATATTAGTGTACCGGCAGTGGCCCACTCATAACACCCAGTTTCCTGAATTTCCTACCCTACTATCACTTTGGTGTGAGGAAACAAACATGGGGATTCATCCTCCAAAGGTCCTTTTCTACATAAAGTTTCTGTCAAGGCAGGCAGAGGACATGTGAATATAAAGTAGTAAAAGTTTCTTGAATAATGCTATCCTGAGAAGACTTTTTTCAAGATACTAAGATCAGAAAACTTGATCCAGTTTTAATCTTATAAGACTCATCTAGAAACACTGTGAGGACTATACAAGGTACAACTAACTGCAGAAGTATTGACTTAAAAATTGCATGTGCAGTTGAGGAGAAAGATTTGGTTTCAGTTTTGTATTAGGTGTAAATGGAACATCTCCTCACTTCATCTAGGACATTCTTACCAATGAAGAGTTAAAAGAAAAAAAAGTTTCCATAACTTTACAAGTCACTAAGAATTCTCTTGGAAATAGGTGAAATCTACAGATATTAGGAATTTGAAGGATGCCAAGAAAGGCACCATTGTCCCAGTGGTCACGTCATCAGAGCCATGGAAGTGTAGATGTGACCTTGTAGGAAGAGTTATTTTATTTATTCAACTTGCACTTCAAAAAATTCTTGTACTAAATTTATACATGTCATTTTTTTTTCTAAAGGGAAAAAAATTAGTTTTTTGGAAAAGTAAACACATTCTCATACTAACACTTTTTAAATTAAGTTCTGTTATTTCTGGCCAGTTGATAAAGTATATTCGCTTCTGTTAAAGTAAAAGGAAATCACTTGAAATTTTTTTCACAACAGTTAAAGAGAAATAAACATTTTAAAAGCTAAATGGTTATTTGCAAATTCTCCAGAATAAATACTGAGAGTACTCTTTCTACTGGTCTCCTACACATAGTGAAGTATTAGAGAGCTTATCACAGCAATCTATTACATATATGCATGTTCAAGCTGTTAATGTTTGCCTGCCAAATCCCATGGGCAAAGGTTAGGCAGACTCACTACTCCTTATTTAAGCCATTATTCTCAGATTGTGTATGCAAAGAAGTAACAACTGTCAAAGATACAAAGGCTAAGTGTGATCCACTCATGGGCAGGCCGGAGCAAAATTCAAGAGAAATGGTATACACTCTTCACCAAAATCAAGAGGTCCAAGTATATTCTGAATCAAACTAGAATTTTGAGTCACTAATTTTGGCTCAGGTATCCAGTCTGCTGATTTATGTTTTTTTTAAATTATGATAGAAAAGTAACAAGACATGCCTTCTGCACAGGTATTACTGAAGATTATTTCTCAGAATTTTTACCAGTTTGCTTTATGGTTAATGCCTGTGGGTTCTCTAATTCACAAAAGGGTAATTAAAAAAAGCTTTTATATTCCCCTCCAGATTTGTGTCAAGGCAGAATACATTCAATAGATATTTCTCATGAAAGTCATTAATCTGATAGAATTAGCACCTCTTTGAATGACGCTGCTATTTATGTCTTTGATTTTAGCTTTTATATAGCATCCTAAATGTAAAAAACAGTATAATGTGCCAGAATTTTATATTAACCATATCTAAAATCAGACAGCATAAATCTGATAAAAATTACTGCAAAAATATACTACTTCAGTTTAATTCTTTTCTGATTTTTGCAAGAGTATAAACTTGCTCTGTATTTGTTCTTACTAAAGTTCATAAGGGCCTTTTTTCCATCTACAACATAAATCTTATACATTTTCCGGTTAGCTTTTTATTTCTTGCAGCACAACCTTAGCTCTGAGTTTAGACCAGTTTAAATGTATGTAGATTTTTTTTTAATTTAGGGGTGGATTTATTTTATTTTTTTTTTGCAAACTTGATTTTCAAAGTTTAGGCTACTTATTTCAAAAACATCAAGTGACTTGCCTAAGCGATTTTGTCAAAAGTAGCTGAAACAACAAGGATATACAGAAATCTCCAGGTTAATGACAATTATCATATTCCTTTGAAGCTGGGTCATGTATCAGAACTCAGGTACAATTTATAGTCTTTGCTAGTGTTAAGACATCACATTGCAATTACTAGTAATAGGAAAAAAATAAACAAAAATCACAAGAAAAAAAATGAGGAGAAGGTTTGAATCTCAGTGGCAGAGAGGAGTCACGCACTTCCGACTTCTGAGTGCATTTCACTCTTGCAAAGGCATTTTGAGGTCTTTTAAAGATAAAGGCAATGTGAACAATTTACCAGGAGACAAATTAAGACAGCATATATGTTTCGTTCGTGATGTAAACAGACTTGAAAAGGGTAAATTCAGAGGTGATAGATCAAAGATTATACTTTGATACAATTTGTAACTCATTTTCATACTATTTTTTTCATGCTATAGTGAAGACACAAGCAGAAGTAGCCATACCTTATTTCAGTAACACTGCAGCTACAATTCCAGCTGCTAAGCAGCTATCCATTTTCAGAGTAAACATTCGCTGATTTGCAAATCAGTACATTTCTTATCACAACCAACATGTCTTAACCACATACAGCAAAGTGACGACTCCAGTGAATTTTAACTACGTTCTCCCTCTCTAATTATAGCTGTCACCTGAAAGCATTATTATTAGAGTCTGTAAAAGCACACGAAGGTAACTGTTCCACATGCAGTCTTATCTATTAAGACTCTCCTATTAAAATTGCCTAGATCTTAATACATAGCTACTTATCAACACAGATTTAAATGACTCCTTATAAAGCAAGCTACACAGCCACATGTAAAAGCTATTTGAATGTTCTGTACAGTGCTGCAGCAACAAAATCCACCTAATTTAATGCAATACAACTTAATACTATTAAATAAATTATTGAGGGCTTGGATTTTTGGTGGGGCTTGGTCGTCTTTGTTTATAAAAAGTCACTAAGATGTATACAATAACTTTGTGGTTTAACAAGACTTTAATTCCTCAGTAAACAAGAATTGAGCCCTCGAGACTGTGGCTTTTGAAATTAGGGTGTGTTTAGGTTTGGAGACTGCCCAAATTTCATTCACATTTAAGAAAGGAAAGCACTATGCCAGACACATGCAATCAGAAAAATATGATTACATTCTGAGGAAAGACTGTAAAACAAATGCTCCCATATGTTTCACAGAGATCAAACAGAAAGGCTGAGAATTAGTATGGTGGTATTTAAATATCCAGCAAAAAAAAATTCCAATCCAATAAATAAACCCTAAGAACTAAAATTTGAGTTAATGGCTACAAAGTACATGAATGAGACAAAGTTAACCTCACAACACAGGATGAGATTGAGAAATAAGGGAGGAGTCAAACACGCCAGGCTCTCTGGTACCACTCATTGCTTACAACTGTTATTGAACAATATTTTTATAATTAGTAAAGCTAACAAGGGAAGAAAATGCAAGGTCTGATGTGTTTTGACAAAGGGCTGAAAAAAACCCAAAAAATAAAAGTAAAAAAAAATAAAAATGTTTCTTTCAAGACACAGTTATATCAAATCGAAGCCCAAGGATTAAAATTCATGTTTCCTTAATAAACTCCCCCCAAGTAAACTGAAGGGACTTTTAGTTCTTTGTTTGGTTTTTGGTTGGGTTTTTTTTCTTTTACTCAAACAAGTATAATAAAATTGGACTGATCTGTTTCCTATTCAAAGAAGAGAAACATATTAAACATTCCAGCTTTCTGAGTCTTGCCTGAGATCAACATATGATATTTTCCTCCAAAGGATAAGATTTCCTAGGCATTTTCTGTATTTAGTGAAGGTAATGACAAAATGAACGCAATGGCATTTGGTTATTTCAATGAGCTGCAAATTTGCAAGTTCTCCGTTATACTAAAATTCTGAAGTACATTTGATATGAAATTAAGTAAACTTTTTAAAAGTATGTTATTAGTACACTAGCCACATAGGAGGGATATTTTTTAAACAAAATTAAAAAAACTTGCTCACTAAAAAAAAAGAGGGAAGTATGCAAAAATAGGTCATGACTGTAGTATCTATTCCACACTTTCCACAACACAATCTCTCCTGACCATGCCTACTTCAATTTTTTGCATGCTGAAGATTGTATGCAATGGGATATAGCTATGCTGTGTAGGAGGGGAGATTAAAAACAATGTCAAATAAAATAACACATGCCAAAACAAAAATGCTGTGGCACAAGGATGAGAAGTGTTTATAGAGATCTGAACATAGAGTAGGTTTCCCCATTTGACTGTTATCTTTCTAAGCAATGTTGAGCAATTTGATTCTTCAGGGGTGAAATAAAAGTACTTCTAACTCTTGTCAGATTTTTGGGCTTTTGTTTTGTTTAGCTTCGTAGTTTTTCCATAAAGTGGACTAGAACTTACTCTCTCTTTTGGCCTCAAAGTGGATTACGTACGAGAAATTTCATAAACCAACAAATCATTCCAAAGTAGGTCACTAAAAGCTACAGTCTAAAAACCAAACATCTGAAAGGCGTAAAATTAGTTAACATGCTATCAAAACTACAATGTGAGGGAAATAAAGGATCCAATACAATAGCATACATTGACCTTCACTGCCATTCTTTGGCTCACAGCTTTACGTTACGTATTTTCAGGTTCTTTGGAGAGTGTGTAGAAAGCCTCTTCACTCTTTCCAGAGGTGTTTAGCCAGACCTCCATGTATTCAGCCAATGCACTGAGAGAAGGAGGTAATGTTCACTGGCCTCATCTGAAGGCACAAACATGCTTCCAAAATCCACTTTTTTAAATTTGGTATATGACTAGCTTTGTGAAGTTACAGAACATGCCCGAGAATATTCTGAATCCCTGATTTTACATACCTAAGGGTTAAATGGTCTCTTATTATTACTACCAGACTTTTATTAAGCCCCTGGAAGTTTATACTGCTTTTTATTATATTACCATAAAGAAATTATTTTCCTTTCAAAGAGATAAAATTATTTGGGAGGAATCCCTGAAGTAACAATAATTGAAAGCTACAGTTCCACAAATAAAATGATTTCTGGTATCAAGACTTTTTTCTTTTTAATTGAACAGCATTGTTAAATTAGTGAAGTTACAAAGTGAAGTCAAAGATGTGGACTGTAAAGTCTATTCATGCCTGTTCATCAAAGACTACCCTGTTCATGAAGGAAAAGAGGAACAAAACCAATTTCTGTTTAGTTCTTTAGATGTCAATTATGTTACTTATGTAAAAACGTATGCACTTTATAAAACACACAATGGCAATTAATGAAATCTAAATGCATAGTATTTTCATTGCTTTGGGGAAAATAAAGTCACTTCAAGATTGGACATGTTCTACAAGATTTCTGAATATTACTGAGGGAAAGTAAAGATACCTTCCCATGGATACATAATATTCCTACATTATATGGACTTCCACTGGTTACTCACATTCTCATACAGGGCTTGCAGGGTCTCAAGGTCAACCACAGAGTTGTCCAAGTTCACAACAGCTATAAAAAACAAACAAACAAACAAGACAAAATAAAAAAGAATTAGTTGTCAGGACTGTAATCTAGCTGTGTAAGAGGCAGACTGAACACAATACCCAGCAATAGTTTTTATGACCTATTGGTCATACAACATAAGGTTTTTATGTTTATTAATGCCATGAATAGTGCTGTTCCTAGGACTATGGCTAGAATCCTGGTAGAGCCAGGTGTCAAATTTTAAAGAATTTGTCTCCCTCTCCCCAAACAGGATTCCATGAGGATGGCCATAGTCAGCTTTACATCAGACTTTCATGGTCCAGCTGAAAGCATTATAAAAATCTGTAAATCTGCACCACAGCCACACACACACACTCACACAACAAAGCTCATTCCTGTCACTGACTGACTTCAGTCTTAAACTCATTAATCCGTAAGTCAGCCAGTTAACTTCAAAACACCTGACAAGGGTCAAGTCTTCTATGCACTAAGCTGACACGTTTAGTACAGATACAAAATATGCCTTTCCTGTTCCCAGCCAGTTCTGGTGCCACACACATACTGTATTTTTTTCAGCATAAAAAACCCCAGTGAACAGCTCAGAGAGTGATTTCTGTCTACCTAACCTGGACAAAAGAGAAAAAAAAAATTAAAACCCCTAAAACTTTAGAGAGACACACTTTTAGGAACAGAACCCTGATTCCCCACTTGTATTAGGGTCATTTCACAAGGCATAGGAAATATTTGTGCAAACTATTGACGAATTGTTCTCAGCTAATACAAAGAATTATTTTTCAAATAGTGTTTTTCAGTCTTCCTCTTACACGTTTTGCAAGCACAGTGACCATTCATGTAACAGCCAGATAAACCCAAATTTTCTAATCTAGATTTTAAATCTTGAAAGAAATTTAGAATGTTGCATTATATATACGGGACAGCAATACTATACCAGTTTTCTTCCTATTTTGCACTTCATTAATTTATATCATTTTTTTTTTTTTGTAACAGGCTTTGTGGGAGTGTGCGTGCACTTGTACGATAAACTGAATAATTCCCTAGGCATGATTAATCTGGAAACTGCAACACTGATCAGAGACAGAAACCCAGCACTCTAAAACCATGTCCTTAACTGTCACAGATGAATTCTGTGTATACACCTAAAGACTACTGACTACAGTGTAATTCACGCTCATGTGTTTCCGATTGCTCTAAAGCATTTCGAGATACCACTCTGAGTCTGGGACTCATCATGCTTCCCCTTTCCAAGCCTGAGACATAGCTTTAGTTGCAGTATAAGAAAATTATAAACAAAGAAGCGTTGATCTCGATTAAACAAAGCAGGCCACACTGTATCTCTAATCAGGGCATGAAGTTACTTTCAAGACTAAACCACAAAATAATAAGGAAATTCTTCAATTTTTCAGAAATAACATTTTTTTTTCTATTTTTCCTTTACCAGAAAGCAATGTAGCAGATAATGTCAACGTAACAGTTAACAGTTCAGGAAACATGTTTTTTTGTTTTCTTTTGGGGGAGGGGGAACATGATGCAAAATGCTGCTACTAATTATTTGGGATATTTTTAAACTTCACTCCCC
>VWZG01012838.1:557089-572064 GCA_013396735.1 Grallaria varia | reverse complement strand
CCCCCGAGTGTAGTAATTGAGCAACAGAGACTTAAAGGTGCCGTCTACACAAGGCACTGCATTATACATTGCAGTTAATAATCCCTGCTACTCAATAAGACTATCTGTATGCTTAAAACCAGGCCAAATTTGCCACGTAGAACTGGAGAATAAAATTAGCATGCAAATAATAACTGGGTCTAGATTGGTTTGAGAGCTCTACTTTAAGAAAACACATATGTCAAAGCCTATATAAAACAGTTTTATTAAACCCAGAATATATTATGAAACTCAGTTCGTAGTATCCCAACATTTCAGCACTTTTATGCTTACACAATGTTTTCATACATGGACACAGTCACAACCCTTCAACTATTTATTTTGAGTTGTGGCTGTCTTCTCCCCGCTCCACCCCCTCCCCTTCCTTCCAGACACCGTCTACTACCGCACTACGAAATAAGACATAAGTTCCTGCCCTGACTTTTGCTCAATGTTAAGATCACCCACAGATTACTCCACGAGCAATAGAACACTTTTGTTTGAATGCTTGCAGGAGATAAGGGAACGCCTGGCAAGCACAATGGTGCCAGGTCTGTGTACTTTCAACAGAAGAGGTATGCAGAAGAGTGTACATACTCCAGGGAGCTGCTTAAAACAAATCAGTCTAGGACAAGGACGTGGAAAAGCTAGATCCTAGTATATATCCTTTAAGTCCCCTCCTCCCAAGACAAATTCCTATATGTTTCATCTAAACATGTATATGCTCATAAACAGCCTTCCAGCATCCCACTAGGACTTTTCAATGTTCACCATAGGTGTGCTCCTCCCACTCAGGAGAATCAGGCGATGAGCTTCTCTTCCTTGGCAGTACTGCAGCACTTTTATGCAGAATATGATAGCTATAAAATCACAACTATTGCATATTTAATTCCACTATCTAGACAATCTGAACTGATAAAAACAATGATGTTTCCTTATGTAGCCAAGCTTACTAGATAAACATGTCCCCTCCCTCTAATCAGCATGGCCACACAAATGTCTAACCAAAGGATTCCATATGTGATGGCAAAATAACAACAAAACATAGACGAATATTAATTTCCTAATATGAGAATATTCTTAGCTATGCTACGATTCCAATATACTTTGACACAAACAATTGGAGAAGGGTTTAGATTAGTCTTACAGTTGTTGGATATTTTCACTTAAGTCACTATTTTAGAAAGTGACTTTTTTTTTTTTCCCCCAAAATTGACATTGTCATTTCCTGGTCTTGACTGCTATGAAAGTGAATATCTGTTGGCTTTTGCTCTAATAGGAACTATTTTCTTTTAATCACATCAGACCCAGGCAGTAAGAACCCATTTGTTCTTACTGTCAAGATTTCACAGTTCTGCTATTTTCTTGCACTTCTATTGCCACTGCTGCCAACAAAACCAGCACGCCAGCACCAGTTTTAAGCCATAATACTGTAATATTATTTGATATCCATATATAGAATTTTCTATATATAAAAATATATACATATGGTTAAATCAAATTTGAACCAAGTATGTCCACATACATACTCAAACATGCACAGAAAAAAAAAATTATTACAAATTAGCACATTTTTTTCTTTTTAAGCTAACCATGATCAACAGATGTTACAAAAAATCCACCCAGTAAAATAAGGGGTTGAGGATCAATCACAAATGACTGATGGATGCTATAAAAAGACAGAGGAGAAGAGGAGACTTCAAAAGATTTGTAGCCAAATTAAAGGATTTGGGAAGTTCTTGTTGGTCTTAAGCTTTCCTGATATTGTCACTGTTTTGGTTACAACCTACACGGAAATCTGAACTGGTATCTTTGGGACAGAAATCTCTCTTATTATCTGACTGCAAAATATGGAAGTTTTAGCAGAATGGCAGTTTCCTTTTGTACTTCTACAATATGAATCGCATCAAAAAACACATATGCAAACTCACATTTACAAAATCAACTTAGATACTAGTTTGAAACTAGAAGGACAAAAAAATACATGCAGAGGACACAGACTTACTATTTTTATTAACGTAAATTAATTTGCAAGTACAGAAGATATTTCCCCTGACAGGAGGATAAAGTCACTGCTAAAAAGTTAGATTAATGTAAAGCAGTCAGTCATATTCAGAGGCATATTTGAACTACGAGAACAAACTTTCTCCCATATCCATAGGAGCCAATTTAGAACCAAGACAAAAAAAATAAAAAAACCAACCCAAAAAACCCCAACCAAACAAACCAAACCCAATGAATAATCACCACTTGCTAGTCTTCAGAGGAACACAGTAACCAAGCCATCAACGAGATCAAAATTTTGCCAACAAATATAATCCTGAAGGAGTAATGCATGAGAAAACACCATTATCACAAGGCTGGTGGATGCACAGTGTCCTGTCAGCAAGACTATAAAAGGAAGTAGCTGAATTTTTTTTTTTTATTTATAAGACTAATACTTGCTGCTGATTAATCCTATATCTCAGAGCATGTGAACTACCAGCTACCACTAAAACAAAATTGACAGGCAACGTAGACACAGCAGACCTACACTTGTCTGCGGCTACGAATCTAGATCTACCAATAGTACCACATACATAAACTGTTAGAGAAAAGACAACTTCCTACAGCTACCTAGTCCTTGGAAACTCTATTTCATTTCAAAGTCCAAAATTTTGGAATTTCTTTTTTAAACAAAAAGGCCAAAATTCAAAGTTTACCACTGAGAAGAATTTCAGGAAGAAAAAGGAATTACCATTCTTTTGGATCCCACTTTTATGTCATAAAACTCTCATTAGCACAATATTACATATGTATGACTTTCACAAAACTGATACCAGTCGAATCCTTAGTCTTATGCCTGCCCTTTTCTCAGAGAAGGTTTCAAATCACACTCCATACCTCTGGCCTTTCCAAGTATGCTTCCTGAGATTTTCTGTCTCTGGACTCCATCTAAACTTAAGTGGCTCCTTCTTGAAGTCTCCTAGAAGCACTGCTGTCTCCCAAAAGACTGACTAAGCATTTTCCAAACTACTCGACTGATAAAAGACTACAGTTTAACTCCTCAGAAAGACGACGTAGCTGAAGTGAAACCACCTCTGAACCTGTCCTGGACTACTCAGATCCATCTTTCAGGGACACAAACAAGCAAACCACCCACCCAAATTCTTCATGCTGATTTCCACCTCACTGACTTCTCCATGAATCCCTAAAAATCAAGCAGCATCACCCCAAGAGGCCACTCCATTTTCCTCTTCACTTTCACATCTGCTCTCTCTCTCCAGAAGTGCATCAAGAACTTCTGCAAGACTTCCCATCTTCTCCGTCAAATGGCAGCAATAGGTGGTCAGTACAGCAAAACACAAAGGCAGACTCTAACAGGCAAGGTTACAGGACATTTAGAGGCTATAGCTTCCATGGTACTTTTCCCAGACTTTCATCACCATATAATTCTGCTCCATGTTAACATTAAAACCAGGAATATATACCCCTGGAATAGTACTCCAAGCTGAAGAGTAAAAGAAACAGAAAAGTTATCAACTCATCTTACAACAAAAATGGACTGTTATTACTGAGAACCTATATCTCTATATAGAAACACGGAAAGTTGCAAATAAATAGAGTCTTAAAATTACCACATAATTTTGAGGCATACAGGTGGCATTAAAATTCATTCAATCAAAATTTAAGAGATATATTAATTTTCAACTATCTAAAAACAATACTTGGAAGAAAAGGAACATAAATAGATGAGCAGGTTCAATGTGTCACCTTGTATGATCCTCCTTGAATTTGCATTTCTGAGTTAAATAAAAACAATAGCTTCCCCAAGAACAATGTACAGGTGTGCATTATTACAGTTGCAGGTGGTCAAAATCCAGCATTGTCAGAAAACTAACATATGGGCAGAACCTTAGACAATGAGAAATTCTGATACAAGAAAAACAAGTCACATAGTACATAGCTTGATCAACTTATGTTTCTGACAGCAAATTAGAGAAAATTAGAGAAAATTAATAAATTAATAAATTTTGTTTATTCACTGACTACAGAATGGAAGCCTTACATTAGAGGAAAAAGCAAGAACACCACACATGCAAATACAAGCAAACTAGAAAAAGATCTCAGCACACACATTTTCATCATTTTCCTTCAAATGACTGACAGAACTGCTTAATTCAGAAGTAGAAGAAAAACATCTGCCTCAATGTTCTCGTCAATAAAAGAGCCAAGAGAGTCTTACAAGATGACTAAAGTGCAAAGGCTTCCTTTTGCTGCGCTAAAGATTGTTATGATAGAACGCCAAGCTACGTGAGAAGTAAACACAGATTTACATCCAACTTATTATTTATATTTAAAAATAAACTAAACTGAAAAACTTAATGTTTTATTGGTTACATAGTAAATCCACAACTTCAAAAATTCATATCCTCTGCTCTTTTTGCTGTTTCTTTCTTTTGTTTTGGTCTCCCTCCTCCCCCACGTGAATATATTGGCATCATTCATCTAACATTCACAAGGTCATGCTTTTATCGGTGATACTTCCAACAGCTTGACAACTACTGCTGTCCTCTGGGGATTCTTCTTGATCTTAGATAATAGAAATATGAATCTCTAATTCAGAAAGTTAAATCTCAAATGGAGCTCTTTAAAATAAATGTTGTGCTTACCTAACAATCCTAAACCCAAATGTCCCTGTGTTAATGGAAGCTGCAGCAAACACATATAGGTCATGACTGTAGAATTTTTAAAGATTCTCAGAAAATAACTGAAATAAGAGAATTTTTTAACAGGAGTATCTGTACTTGCACAACTTGGAGGGAAAACAAACAAACAAAGCAACCCACCCACTGATAATGGATAGGCAGGGTATGACTGCACTGGGCAGAGTCAGCATAAGTGAAACATTTCATGTTATTACCTACCTTCTTGCTCTCAGTACCTTTGTGATATGTTTATCTATTAGCAAATACTCTAACATTCTCAGGATGAAAACTTTAAGTGCAAAAAGCACAATGAAGATTGGATCTTCAACACAAGTACATGCAGCATGGATCAGAGGCAAGAAACAGCACTTAGAATGCTTGCACACAGTATTACTATGGCAGTAATTCACCTTGATCTAAAGCTTGTTTAAGAAACCAGAACAGTAAACCAAATTTCCAAGCAGAAGCCATGGATTAAGCTGAGTTGTTGCTTCAGATTCCTTTTAAAGGACTTAAAATTTTAAATACTTTCAAGAATATGCAATCACATTTCTAGGAAGCAACAAAATAAGAATCGATTAAGCAAGAATATGCATTTCAAAGTGTGAAGTAACAGAAATGGGAGACTTCCTTGAGAGGAGTGAATCTTTAGTATTACTATTCTCTTATAAACACAATTCAATTTTTAGACACTTGTCCTTAACATTTTTTTCTAACTTGTATCTCTGATATTCAAATTGTATCATGTTTTTTTAGATACATATAAACGTATATTCACATATATATAAAATCTAGAGATACATTTTGTTGTATATCTGTACATAGTTAAGACAAATAGTTACCTTACATACATTTCAAACAATTGCCTACTATGTTAAGGACAGCAGTTACTGATTAAGTGAAGTCTAACTTCATACACCTATACAGTTTGTTTATAAAAAGTATGGAAGTTCAGTTCATAGAGAACACATATATATTGTTTGACTCAGTATGTCGCCTTCTTGTCTAGGCAGGAAAAAAAAAAAAGTGGAGAGTAATGCTGTAATCCTTTCAGAATAAAATGTTTAAATACAAACATGATTGCCATTGTAGACTGTTTAATTTAGAGAGATTGTATTTCAGTTCTGGTTTTGAGAGGTTTGCTGATTTGACTGTAGAGAGTACTTCAATGCTTATCTTAATTGTTTAGATAAGATTTGTTTGAATCTGGCAGGTGAAAAAAACATGGGTGTGGGATATAGGAAAGTTGAGAAAAGACTGGCATTTTACCAGATTATGCTTATTTTAAATTATAGTGCATAGAGGGGCAAACAGTCTCAATGAACCTGCCAGGGGCTGGTCATAGGAGAGTGAATTTGAAGTGCAAGACTGACTGGCAGGATTCAAGACTTNNNTGGCAGGATTCAAGACTTTCAACAAACTGAAAAGGATTACTATGATAACTCCCAAAACACTACTTAAGGCTTAACAGAGTACATAAATGCAAATGATATAGGACACATTTAAAAAAGGTAAAAAATATAATTGTGCTTTATGCTTATAGTAGGGGGTTTTGGTTCTCTAGGAAGACTTCCTGACCCTTAAAGGTATTTTTTAAAGTGTTTCAAGAACAAGACTTTAATATAAAATTAGTATTGACATATGGTTATATTTTACATGTAAGAAATTCTGTTAGAAAAAACAAAATTGCCGCTATAAAAACCCCAATGCTATTCACTTTTATTTCAATATATTTTTCACTTTCTGGTTAAGGTACTACAGCATGGCATAGATATTTCATTTAGAGGTCCTCAAAAGGAAATGTGTCATACCTGTCAAGTATGTAACCTTTTTGAGGGGAGAGTATTAGAATATAATATCTGAGGAATATATTTTCGGGATGTTTAGGTGACAGTAGGTATTTACAGTGCACTACAAAAACAAACTGTACAAACATGTCAGCTGCACAGGCACATATGCAGCAGATCTGACATTGTGTATCAACCTGTCTGCAGACAGATATGATCTACAACCTTAAATTTGTGAGTCAAGTGATAAAATTCGGGTTTTCTGTGTGTTATTATTTGACTCTTCTTTTAGATCCACATAGGCTCAAATGATTTTCAATCTCTGTTTCAATGACATTAAGACCAGAAGTTCCACAGGCTAATTATTGTACCAGTGATGGTGTAACTGCAAGATGTTAACAAGACTTGTTTGGGATTCAAACCAACCTTCAGATTTCAAACTAATAGAGGCTTTGAATTACGTGTGGAATTTTTCAGAATTCAAATTTGCTGACTCTTGGTTTAATTCCACCTTATCTATTTTTTATTGGAGTAGCTCACAGTAAACAAAGCCACGGCTAATTCTGAAAAGTCTAGTCCATAAGCAAAGAGAAGCTTTCTCTTTCATGCTTTATGGAGCATGTTCTAAATTATAAACATAAGCAAAGTGCAGGAGGAGGAGGAAGAGATTTATTTGGAATCATATAGCAATGCACTTTTGTATTTGATAAAGTTATCTGGGCAGATACCTAACACATATTGTTTCCCAAAAAATAGATTCACTGCATTAAGGAGCTATCTTGGAATCTTAGCTTTTTTTTGCACTCAATTTACCCACAGTTAGTACATAATTAATGGAGCTCCAGGTGTGCTCAGTTGGCAATTAAGAATATTTACATTAACTTACTTGTCAGCACTAACTGAGCTAATAACTGCCTAGCTCATAGATCTGAAAATTTAATTGCCCTTGAAACACTACCAGAGAGGAGTATATCTTAGGCTTTCATAGGAATCTGCTCTCATCTTACTGCAAATAACTATATCCTTATCAACACTGAAAAGAAAAATATTAAAATTAGTGATTAATCCTCAATGAAATCCACATGGCAATGCTAATAGGAGAGCTGCTCTTTCCTGAATCGACTCAAACTTGTCCAAAGAACTGCACTCTTTGTAATTATGATCAATGACTACTATAATACTCCTTGACTCTCAAGGAGTGACTAGAAGTTAAAACAATCTTTGGACTAGAGCTAGAACTGGTGCAATATCAAAATGACCAACAAAGGATACAACAGAATAACCTCTAGAGCTTTTCTGTTGAATTGCTCGATCTATTTAATTTTTACAGAAGAAAGTTAAGAAGCAACTTGATAACATACCTGCACGGGAAGCTATCTAAAATTAGATAGCTCTGTAATTTCACAGACCAGAAGCAGGAAAGAATGAAGAGTAACTGTAAATTAATCCAACAAATTCACTATGGAAAGAACACTTTACATGCTGAGAATGAGGGAAATTAACCTTTTGAACAACGCTTCATGGGATACATTGACTACTCCATCACTTAAAGTGTTTCTATGAAATCCTAGACTCACCGTAGTCAATGGCAAAACTATCAGCAACTTCAAATGAAGCAAAAGGTTGAAGGGTCACAATTTCAGCTGGAACTCAAGATTATTTATACTGCTAAAATGTTCATATTTATACAGACTAATAGCTCAAGGCAGAAATTAGCAGGCAATATTACAACCTGTCTTATTTAGCAGTCAGACTAAATGCTTAGAATGCTGTTTCTAAAAATCTAGAGTTGAGCAGCATGTTTGCCCTTTGCCAAGTCTCTCTGAAATACTTTACTAGTCTTCTGTAACATCACCAAGCCTAAATCATTCTACACAGACTACATGGAATGTTGTTACCCTTTGATGATTTACAACAGAAAGTACTGCAAGTTCTTTTAAACATGAAGACATGTACAATTATTCAGAAACAAGCTCTCTCTGCTTATGGTTCAAGCTAGCCAGTTGCGTGTGATATCGGCATGTGTAGTAGCGAAATTATTTAGAAAACATTACACAGAAACTTACAGGGATTCAAAAATCAGGCAAAACAGGTCCCCATTTCCCTATAATTGCTGTACAAGCAACTGTTGCTGTCACAACTCAAAAACGGATTTTCTTGCTCAAGAATTACAAGCAAAATATTTAAGAGGTTTCCTTTCAAAAGCAACTTTCTCTTTCCTTCTGTCAGATGGTAGTATCTCACTGAAATAAAATTACATACTCTCAATTTATTCTCCAAATTGAATTAAAATTTTATTTTTGGCTCAGCAGAGAACAGTTTAGATGTAGTCTGTTATTCTACATGTCTGCCCTGTCTGATGTCTGGATAAACACCAGGGATTTCATCGTACTAAGGCACGTTAAGCCTTTCACCAAATATTCTGAAATTACAGTACTAAGGAGCTACAGATGCTGAGAGAGTGATGTAATGATCTTGTGATATTTAGTCCATGTTTTAAGTGTGCTGGGATTATGAAAATAATGCAAAAAGATTTTTGGCTAGGTAGGTGACAGATTACATAGCTTTACTAATTCTAATCACACTGCTGGGATAGCTGAACACAGAAGGATGCATGTTTGTGGTTTAAATTCCATCTTTTTTCACACTCCAAAGTGTTGCCCAAAAGCTCATATTAATAATTCAGTGAAATAAGGGCTGTGATAGCAACAAAACCAAATGCCCACATATGCAGAAAACCCAAATGCATACAAATTATAAGAAAAACAAAACAAACGTTTTTTGGAACCATATATGTGTACTTAGTATCATGACTAGATAGATCTGGCCTACTGAGGACTTTGAGATTACCAGCGGCACTCTGCATTGCTTCAGTTCATGACATTGAGCTGTATTTTGTGTCTAGGTAGCTAAAGCCATCACAGCTCCCCTAAAAAGCACAAAACACATTACACTGAAACCAAACCGAACACCCATTGCTTGGGGAGGTTTCTCGTGAAACAGCAGAACAACAAAAATAACCTTGTCATTGCCTATTGATGACATAAGAAGAGAAAGAAGAAAACCAGGTACCTCTTAAAGTGACAGGTACAGGAACACCAGCACGGGAAACAGTGGCCTCTCAGACTAAAGCTTTCACCAATTCTGCAGCAGAGAAGTGTAATTTTCCCCGCACTCTTTCTTACCCTCTCCTGTCGGATGATGAACGGATACAGCGAGCAAGTCACTCTACCTAATCTTCGCACCATGCTTTCTCTTCCTTACCCTCGGCGCTACTCTCTAGAGGGGGCCATTGCCCGGGTGAGGAGCGCACCGAGGGGCAGCTCCGGGGGCACAGCGGGAAAGAGGGGGCGAAGCCGCAGGGCCGGGCGGCTCTCCGGGGCAGCGGCTCCGCTCGGCCGGCCCCGGGACGGGATGCGGGGCTGGCGGAGCGGCGCGGGTCGCTGTTGCCACCTGCTGCCGGCAGCGGGGACCGGGACCGGAGGGGCTCGGAAGAGCAGCACTGCGGGAGGAGAGCCCGCACAGCAGCCCGAGTAAGCCGGGCTCAGCCCATAAAGGCCAGGCTGGGTGCGTGTGATGTGTTTCCGCGCGGTTTCCGGCCATCTAACAATCTGCAAAGGGCAAGTTTGTATTTACTGGTGGATTAAATGGCTGTAGTGTCACACGATAGCCAGGGTGACACTAACAATGTAAGGCTGTACATGGGTTGCATACTGGCTTACGGCAGGAGAACGCCGAAGGGAGCAGTAGCAGGTTAAGACAAAGCAATCGGTTGTAAAACATCTCCTGCCTTCCCTACTGAGGCAGTTCACGCCCAAATAGAAAAAACCACAGCGCTCTATTACAGATCACTCAAGAAGCATCTTACAAATGGTTTCTAAATGGTAAAAGCTGTAAGAAAATATGCAAGCTAGAAAACATAATAGCAGAAGGTTTAATATGTTACGAGCATTTTTTTTTTTTGAGCCACCAGGCAGAGTCTAGATTTTAGGGTGTACTACAGTTATTACTCAAAGCAACTACATCGATTCACCAAAAGAGGTGAAGTAACGCTTGATCTGTGCCTGAATAACATATAAAATATTTGGAGACACCAAGGCAGCCTTTAACAAAACTTCTCTATAGGACCAGGGAAAAAGATTTTTTAGAAGTAACACCATACAACTGGATTTTACACGCAGGAATTACTTCAAAATGAGAAGATAGATGAAAGGCTAGAAAAAGGTGGTATGTCAGAAGGAAGCTTATGGACACTTCTTTAGAGGTACAGAGGGGGAAAAACAAAGTCAACTGATAAATTCAAAAGCACCCTTTTTCACTCATGTCTTTTCAATTCCCCAGTATTCCTACTCCTCAGAATCACACATATGATTAAGCATAAGAGTATGCAGGACACCTGTAAATAAAAGGTACTCTTCAAAATTGGAAATTAGCCGAAGCAAATAAAAAAAAGAGATGTTTTGTAAGTTCAATGTAAATTGGGCAAGGAAAAAAGTCTAAACCCAACTTGCCAAATGCATAAATCTAGCAATAAAACTGCTTTCAAACACATCAGATGTATGAAGCCTGACAGGAAACAGCTGGGCATGCAGATAATCTGACTGTAAAAAGAGCACAAAAGAAAGAATAAAAAAAAGTTAAAGTATTTGTGTCAGGATTCACAACCACAGAAAAAGTCAAAATGGTTCCCAGAAAAGTTCTATATTTCTCAAGTCATATCTTTTGGGCACAGTCTCAAATTGAACAAGTTTCAAATCATAAGAGGGAAAATTTTAGGATGATGCTGGAAACTACAAACAAGAATAGCATTTTTTAAAGAACATACAGATAAACAAATGTAATGAGAAAGCAAGGTAGCGTATAAATTTGTAGTAGACATTCATGAGCAACTAATTAAATAGTGCTGCTTTAATGGAGTGTCCGCAAATGGTGGATGAAAGTGAGAATGATCGGGTTAATATTGAATTTGTAAGAGACTTACTACGGCTTCAGAAAAATTTATGCTGTCATGGTATAAGAGGAAAAGTCTGCTTTGATTAAAAAAAACCACAAAACAAAACTGATACTTGCTCAAAAAAATAGGAAATCGATTAAAAAAATGAATTATTAGCTTTCAAAGTACAAATTTCTAGTAAAGAAGCCCTACTACGACCTCTGCAGGTTACTGTGCTGTTTAATGAATGAGAGGTGTCAATGTTTGCACATAGTAACACCATTTTAAAGCTGACCACAAACACGTACAAAAGGATCTCTCAGACATTCAGTGTCAGTACATGTAAGTAGATGGGGAAAAAAAGAACCCAGACTGCAAAAACACTATGAAACAAAAAATTAGCAACTACTGCCTCCAAAAAGACCCTCAGGTATTTTTCATAGTTCATTGAAAACATAAGCTCAAACACTAGCGTCAGTGAAGGACAAATAAAATGTCAGCAACCAATACAGAAATAAGACAGCCTAAAAGATGATGTGATACCTTGGCATAGACATATGGTGCACACAGATCTGCAGAGGAGATCAGGCACAAAGCTAGATAGATCTCCCTTTGATCAATGAGAACATGTTTTAATTGCTTATTTAAAAAAAAATAGTAGTAAGAAAAATACAGGCATAGGTACACTGAATGTTAAAAAAAAAAAAAGAAAAAAAAAGGAAAAAGGGATTTACCTTGCAAGTTTTAATAAATCCTCATTTTGACTACCTTGGATTTAAATGAGATTAACAAGATGCATGTAGCATTAATTTTTGAATGCAAATTTTTTTTGTGTACAAGTGTATTCAGCTCTAACAAAGACATGAACAAATCACAAACGGATTGTTGTGGCAAGCAACCTTTCTAAACCTTTTAAGGAAAAAAGTGTGTAACTATTATTGGAAGGTCTTAATAAGTGTTTCTTAATTTTAATAATGCTAAAACCTCTGTGTAGTTCACCATATAAGAGTAAAACCAGTGGAAAATATTTCAGCTAAGGAAGAGAGACAATGTGGGTTTTATTCCTCCCTCCCCCCCACCAAACTTTTGCACGGTACTAATACTAATAGCACATATTTTCTTGCTGTTATGATCAGAATTTCATTATCATCCCTCTTCTGAGTGAGTACACAGTACACAAATGAGAAATAACAGTACTGCTTTTTTAATTTTGGGAGAACAGAACTTTCCTGAAACTTTCCTCTCAAATTTTCAAAGTTAGATCAAACTTCCAAGAAAAAAATTAAACTGTTTCAACTGAAACAACAGACAAACAATGCAGTTACATTTTCTTACAAAACTTCTCTATTAAATTAAGTTCATATGTTCTTAACAACAACAAAAATCTTTAATTATCCAAACTATCCAATGTGGCAGTAATTAGTCTCTGCTGATTCAAATACTATGAAAAAACTCAATATGATTTTCCTCATTTAAACCCCAAAACTTCTTTAAAATGCATTTTTCTTTATAGAAAAATGGTTTCATTCTATCAATTTCTTTTTAAGTGTATATTTCAAAGACATATATCACATAAAGCATTCCATTCCTTTCCTGATCATATGATTATTCCTGTCCTTCATTATCTTGATTTGTTGCACATATATTAAAAGAAAACTATAACCAAGGATGTATTTTTTACCTTAACAACTGCTGCTACTTCTTTATTGACCTCTGGTCACCATGAACTAAACTTCAGAAAAATCTTAGAAGACAGAAAGAGGACTTGAATCATGCTGTAAAAGTATTCAGGACTGGCTTTTGGAGTCTTCACCCCCAGCTCAGGGGTTTATGCCACATCCATTGAAAAATCACACTTGTCTCCAAGGACCTTTGCTGCCCTTCCTCTCTAACTGCATCTTGCAGGAGTGACCAGATCAGGGCCTCAAAGTCCCTGCTCAGTGCCCAGCATTGTGGGCATTCTAACAGCATCAAAGCAATAGAAACATCTGCAGCAATATATATGTGTGGGAGTCTAATTTAGCTCTAGTCTGTCTTTCATAAAATTAATTTTGTGTATTCCATTGTTTTCCTTACCAATAATTTTCCAATAGGAGCTTGTGAAGTAATTATAAGCAAATAAAGCATGTAAGCATACAATCTAACAGTGGGCATAATATAAAGAACATGGTAACATAAAGCCAAGAAGAAATAGAGGAATAAGACTGAGGATTATGGTGCAAAAATTTGAGGAAGTGGTACTTCACAAGATGGAAAAATGCAGAACCAAACTAATCTTTACTTGGGTATGTCTCTGAAGAATCTAAATAGCTGTTGGAAAGGCTGTGGGGGGAAGGCAGAGGGGGGGAGCTTAAACCATAATCTTTTAAGTTTTTGGGTATCTGCATGCACAATATTTGATTAAAAAAATAAAAAAAAAACATGTAGAGACTTTCAATACTCTAATAAACCAAAAGTAACAGGTAAGGTTTCAAACTTTGTAATTAACCTGCACTGACTGCACTCACTCTATGGATCATTCATTTAATAACTAAATACACGCTTTCTATGTGACAGAAAAAAAATGTTCTGTATATCTTCCTACAACCAACATTTTTTCCCATAACTTAAATGGACAGAAATAAGGATTTTAAGCAACAGGATTACTTTCTAGTATAACAGTGGCCTAAGAACTTGATCTAATCCAGTGTTGTTTTGTCCTAATAACTCATTTAAACAGTAAAATCTCTTTTGGGAAGATACTGAAATATTTGTCAGGAATGGATATTATAAGTTTCAAATGATTGTGGTTATATACATACACTGTTATGTGGATAAATACTGCTCAGATCACCTCTGCACTTTTAATGAAATAAAGTAATCTTGAGTCTTATTTTCCAGATGTTGAGCCATTCTTTCCTGATTGCTTTCTATGTAAAGCATTTCTTGGACTTTGACTACATGACACCCCAATGGGTGAATAATTCCTGCACAGAACACTGAAATAATGCAGCATAAGAGACACTTTATCATCCTTCTCCAGTGAAATCATTTAGTTAAACCTTTGACAAAGTCTCTCCTTGCTCATAATTTCTATGTGTCAGTGCGAGCCATTAAGTAAGAAAATAAGCACAAGATTTTCTCATGTTCTTTTGTCACCACTAGCTAAATACTAAAGAATAAACATTTATTTTTCTTTCCAGCATTTAAAGTATGCTCACTTCCCGCATATCTGTCTTGAATTCAGGGCAGAAGATATGTTTGGTGTTCGAAGTTGTACTGCTGTTTGCAGAGCAATCTCTGCCACAGATACAACTTCCAGTAAAATAATCTCAAATCCCAATTACAAGGTTAGTCTTAACTATTAGGTGAACCTGTCTGAATTTTCTGTAACTGTTTCCCTTATTATATTCCTTTATATAATCTCCTTTTCTGGTCTCACTGACCAGTGAGTTGAGGGCTGTAATAAAAACTGTCTTGGCTTTCCTTTTCTCCCTTTATTTTCCCCCCCCTCCCACCCCTCCAGATATCAGAGTGGGACAGGTGACTCTATCAAATTCCAGAGATTAC
>VWZG01012838.1:531701-557036 GCA_013396735.1 Grallaria varia | reverse complement strand
ATGAGGTTATGAGAAAGGTGGTCCAAAATTCAGAGGCAGAACTCTTCAAACTATTTCCAAGAGAGCCAGGACAACCAGAAGGTGCTATGTAATACCTTACGGAAATATGGTTAGAGAATTACAGCAACACACAGTGCCTGAAGTGACAAACCCTGTTAAAAGAAAGTTGCTGAAGTGGAAAAGTTTACAGACAACTAAAGACAGATAGTTGCATATGCTATTTTTGACAGACTTTTACTTTCAACAATTACAAGGCACGCTCAGAATTAAGATTATTTTGGTGAACCAAAGATTAATTACCCTGTAGGAAATAAATACTAGATACAAATCTCACTGTGCAATAAACATCATATTTAGCTGCATGAAAGACAAAATTTGCTATTTTCTGGGCTGACACCTTCAGTTTTGTTTTTTCCTTCTATTTTAACACACATACGTCACTTATTAAGAGTCAAAAACACAGGGGAGGATACACTGTCTTTATTTATAAGAATGGGGATTGGAGAAGGCACTGACGACCATCTTTTCAATTTTAAGCAGTTGTTACATTTCAAGTGCTGACAGACAACCTGAACAAAAAGAGATGCCCTATTTAGAAGACATGGTCCCTAAACGCAGATACTGGCTTAACACATAACTATATTTTAATATATAGGGTGTTCATCACA
Source organism: Grallaria varia (assembly GCA_013396735.1). Classification (NCBI taxonomy): domain Eukaryota; kingdom Metazoa; phylum Chordata; class Aves; order Passeriformes; family Formicariidae; genus Grallaria; species Grallaria varia. The sequence continues at coordinate 556,368 of VWZG01012838.1, read as the reverse complement.
GATTAAGCAATTAACTGGAATCTTGTTGGATCTGTAATTTAAGCACACTTTTCATCTCTGAAATGTTAAGAAAAAAACCAAAAGATTAATGTTAAAACCCAAGTCTTTTCTCTAAGAAGAAAATCTGAACTATAAAGGAAAAATATCTAAGAAGTGCTTGTTTGGCATTTCTGAAGTTTTGCCATATCATGCAGCCAAATACAGCAATATCTTCAGGGTGAAAATAATACTGTATAAAGGATATTTGTGGTATAGTGAAAATACAAAACAAGCAAAACGCCTGGATAAAGTGTTTTGCATAGTTGATAGATGATTGCAGAAAAACCAGGCATCAGTAAAACCTTGCATGAAATCAGAGAAACCACGAGGACTCATTTTTGTACTAATAACATAGAAATGGCACTGCTTCTTACAGTTCTAGCCTTGACTGCATAAAATAGCTGGGATTTCTGTTAGCAATTAGAATCTGCTAAGAATCCCCCCATAACAACAAAAATTAACTTGCCCTGCTTTAAAGCGCTACTAGAAACACATACCAGAGTTCAGAGCAAACATGCTCTGATTATTACAGCTACTCCTTCCACATGGTAAAAATATTTTAGAAGCAGACAGGGTCTGGGAGTTTGTCTTACTAAACGTATTTTCAAAGCTAGAAGCAGACAAACGCAATTCTACAAGCAGACACTTAACGAGCATGTTATCAAACAAATCTATTTAGGATGTACTAGAGTACTCTGAGATCTTCCATTAAATGGCATCTGATCCCACGTGCATGAAGAAGTAGCTGCGTGTTCAAGATTAGTTAAGAAAATGTTGTAAACGATTCACATGTTCAAGATTCCAAAACAATCTTTCATCAAGGGTAAATATTTCACCATTGTTTTGTATCTTTAAAGCAAATAAAAATACACCAAAAACCACCAACAAAACAACAAAAATTTCACAAGACATTAAATCAACATTTGACCAGGTCTCAGTTTAAGATCTTCATCTAAACACAGCATGATTTAAAACTTGAAATCCTAAATTTAATTGGTGAATTAGTACCCATAACAATTGTTTTCCCTTCTATGCATGTAACATTTTAAAATATTTCTAAAGCACTAGAAAAAAACCCAAACACAATAGCATACAAGCCAAGAAATGGAATATCATTCTGCCTTGAAAGTTTCTCTCTTTTTCTGGATGTTTTTCTATGGCCATTAAAAAAAATTTAAAAAACCCTACAATTATTCTGCAATTTGCATGAACAGTGCATTCCAGAGATGTTTTATATTTAATATAGAGAATATTTACAAGAAAACCTATAAAGTTGCTTAGCACCACAAATTTTGGGGGAGGGGGGAAGGGGAAAGGGGGAAGCTTCATTTGACTGCATTTCAGATTCGTGAAAAAACATTGCTTGTATTGTACTAAGATAATACAGGTAAATGTATATGTCAGTGAAAACCAAATACAGCAAAAACTCAAGACCACTACTAAAACCCAGGGGACAGGCAACACTGATCACACTTTTTGCTATATTAATTGTAATACAACTTAAAAATTAATGCATAAATATGCAAATATTTGCTAATGCGGGCACTCTATCATCTCAATTTGTTAGTATATTCGAACTGCAGCAGACAAACCAATACACTATAACCATCAAAGTTATGTGAAACCCTTTCTTTTTTACAAGGAAGTAAAAGTAGCGCCTACGCAAAGGTAAAGATTGTATCACTTGGGGTTGTGTTTCTGTAATTTCTGCATGGGCTCTATGCTTATATCACTCAGAGTGCTATGCAAGGACTGACCGATGCCAGAAATACTTCTTGGTGAGATCTCTATTTTCCTTGCCCCCCACTGCACAAATTTCTCTCCTGCTCCTCACCACTTTTTCTCCATGCCTATTTTATGTACATAAAAAAAAAAATAAAATAAAAATAGCACCAGGATCTTTCAACCATTTCCACAAATTCCCCCACCAGACAAAAGTTCTCATGTTTGCTCAATCACTTCTGCCCAGCAAGGGAATAAGAGAACTATTAAGTTCCCCTCCGCAAAGACTTTTGGTTTTCAAAAACAGCTATTGAAAGAGGAGTATACAAAATCTGCACACAGCCCTTAGATGATCATGTGTGCTTAATATTATAATAGGATAAAGGTTAAGCATAATATTGTTTGACCCCTTCAACTACTGACATTCATGCCATGTTATTGTTAGTGTTGCATGTTAAGCAAGCAAATTTTCAATGAACTTGTGTTGGCTTTACCACAGACACAGATGTTAGGCGGACTCCTTTTTTCATAAGGTTTTCATTATTAACTGAAACCAAGTTGAATATTTGACTGAAGGAAAGGACCATATCATTGTTTTCAGATTTTGCTCTATGACTTAACTGAACTACATCTGCCAGCTTTGGAAATACCAAGTACTTTTTGGCGCCAGTACTGGCGCCTTGCTCTATGACTACCATCTTAAGCGCTTCAGCTTGAGGAAGTCTAGAAACCATCAAAACAGTTTAATAAAAACTTAAACCTGTGATTAAGAATTACTCACTAGCGAACAGAGTGGTCTGAAATTTGTTCTATCTATGAATAATTTCACAAAAGAAGCAAGTCACAGTAAACTGAATGCATGGCCATAAATATGTAGCCTAGAAAGTTCACAAGATGTTTCTGTGATTCATGAAGTCTGTGTTATACTTGAAACCACATTTATTTAATAGATAGACTGGCACTTCACAGGATAATTCAATCTGCTTCAAATCTATCCAAAGCCTTTGGGAAACATAAGGGATGCTCCAAATATAAATGTAATTCCACTTTTCACCTTTTTGCACTACTGTCTCTTAGCATAAATGTGAAAACTATTACACTCCTCCAAAAGACCTCACTTTATAAAAAATGTTGTTGAAGATGAAAGAACTCCACAGTTTGTGATAACCCAAATATAGAAACTGTTTTATAAAGCAAATAAATTAAACATTATAATTCAGTTTTCTGGATATGTCCCAAGGGTACTGGAATTAAAATAAACAACACATCACTCTTTCTTCTTCAGAAAGGCCAAAATTCAAAGTGTCTATATTATATACCACTTATATAACTAATTCTGACAGGAGAAAATGCCAGAACAAGCTGTTTTTGGGGGCAGGAGGGGGAAGTGTAAAAACAGCCTCATATTAATTTATTTTACATATCAAAACATAGAAATAGCTAGCATTTCCAGATTATTAATTATGTGATCTGAGACTCATCAATAGTTTATTTCACTTACCATGCTGAATGTCCCTCATGTCTAAATGAAGGCTAGACATTAATATTCCAACAGCTTGAGATCTTTTGTTACTTAATAACTTGACAACCTGCCAAAAGAAACCCAACTATTATCATCAATCTTCAGGAAAAAGTACAAGATATTTGGCATTACTAATGACAGATTCAAGAAATAGTACTTTGTAGTCTATATACACATCTAAAAATGAGCAGTTTTTTTTAATTTTTAAATAAAATGCTGTATAAATCCATTACAATTGTAACCATGTCACCTAGTTGAATTTAATCCTAATAAGTCACTATAAAGGTTCATCTTGTCTTCTTCCTTCATTAAATTGCACGCTTTCAACTTCACAATGATGTTACTAAGTGTATGAAACACACTGTCAAATAAAAAAAAATCCAACTGTGTCTGTCTTGGAGTTGCTTTAGTTTCCAAAACCACACAATGATTTCCATCTTTGATGTAAGTTAAAACTGTGAGAATTTGTATTTTACTTAAATGTTTGATGTAGTAGGCTCCAATATGAATTTTATTTAAAAATCAAAATAACCACGTACACATTGGGGTTTTCTTTGATCACTTTAAGGGATATAAAAGGTCACAAAGCTTTTTTGTTTTCAAAATAAAAAAAAAAAAAAGGCACAAAAAGAAAAAAAAATCAAGCCATCAAAATGTCTTGCTTTAGGGAGTTAAAATCAGTTATTAAAATAGACTTTTGTGCATGTTGGTTTCACAAACATAAATGCAATAATTAATTCACAGCCTGTCTTCCACAGGGCTCTAAACTGTTTGAATTCAACCCGATACAATTTTTATATCATTGTTAGGAGAAGCACATAATACCAGGAAAGGACCCTTATCTGCAAAATGACGCAATTCTAGATGAAGTACTTTTCAATGTAGAGGTACAACCATTACGTAGAAGGAAGAGGCTAATATTTAATCTACTTCGATTGCTGAGTTTTACACCGTACTAAACACCCTGAAGAAAACCTTTGTGAGTCACTTGGAGGAAAAAAACAAAAGCCAGATAATTAGAACTGTAAGTTCAAGTTCTTTTTACGCTGAAGTCAGGAAGCATATACATATTTTTTCAAGTTACACAGTTCCTATCTTAGCAGTGACAGGCTGTATTATCTACCAGCAAAATTATTTCACAATTAATTAATAGAGAAGAGATTAGAAAAAAAGTAGAATTAATCTAGCCAGAGTAAAGAATGTCATGATCCAATTCACATCTTCAAAAAAGAGTGCCTAGAAGATATTTGCCCTGTGATTCGCGATTCATTACTGACTTTGATTCACTTAAATTTTCAGACACACATTTGTACACTGTTTGAGAAGTACAAGTGAAGAAAAAGCCTGACCCAGAACTGTGCCACTGGAATTGCTTAGTTTCTCAAGTTTCCTTTCCTAACTTGTTTACAGCATATGTTTTCTGAGGATGTGGTTGGCTGGCCAATTGTTTTATTTTTTTTTTTTTCCTCTCTTAAACCTTTGTAACCATTGATTATGAAGATATTTCAACTTTTTCCCTCATACATGCCTAACTAGCTATAGTGAAGCAAAAATACAGCTGTAGAAGCCCAGAAGAGAATGGGTGTATGTCCCAAGCACCGATAGCTGGATAACTGTGTGTGGTAACAATATGCTTTGAGAAGTAACAGGATGTGGCTGGAGCAGGGAACCATAAAGGGGTAGGGCAGAAGTTTTCTGGGGCAAATGTCCTTCTTTTGGCTCCTGGAGATGAGCATGACATGGGTACAGTGCAAATGCAGGAAGGAGGTCAAGAAAAGGGCACCAACTGTCGACCAAAAGCTGACCCAGTAGGGAGAGATCAAGACCACCAAAGACCTCCGAAGTGCTCTGACACATTTCCAGAAAGGTCTATATGATAACTAATTTGCATAGAAAGTGAGAAAATCTGCAGAGTGGGGAAAATTTATCTGTAAATAGGTACCCCCACGAAGCTCAGGCACACATGCCCCGGGAGCCTGGACACCCCATCAGCTGGATTGACACTGGAAGCAAGGACTGGTGATCTTTCTTTCTTCCTCTGTCTTCTTTCAGCCTACCTCTTTATCCAAAACCCACCACTGTGTGCTTATACTAGAAAACAAGGGACTAACCTACCATGACAAGCGCATAATTTAGTAATAAAACTTTGTAAACTTTTGAAGACCTTCTGACTTTTGTCATTCCTTTTTGGCCACTAGCATCTGTGCACCTGCATGTTCCCTTTCCTTGTGGGGTGGAATGCCACAACAGCAAAAATACTGCCCATTTACTGAAAATTTTACCATTAGAAACAAAGTGTGTCATAACTGATGTTCACGAGCTTAAAGACCTAAATTCAAGGTATGGCTATTGACATCATCTGTCAGAAATTAGCAAGAAATTCCTATGCAACTGTCTAATCCATATAACATACTATTAGGAATTTAAAGTCAAATGGACTGAAATAGGATAGGATAGTCATATTTTTTCTGAATTCAAAGAGAAAACTAATGCAATTCAGAAAAATATAATTAGGATATCCTGCACTAGCCTTCTAATAGGCTATAATCACTCTAAATGTTTTTTAAATAGAACATAAATTTCATTTAAGCCTGGAACTCAGATAAAGCTGGGTCAAATAATATAAGATCTTCTTGTCATAAAGAGAAGCTGTTATCGATTTACTGCTTTGCAGCTATCAAAGTTTTACAAAATAAATTAGATCTTGGGTAGTGAGGTATGGATATAATCTTAATAACAATTCCAGTGCAATGTATGTCTCTATTCACAACCAAAGAAGTGTCTTGCATTCTAACAGAGGGAAAAATAAAAAAAGAAACATGCATACAAAAATCTCTAACTGGTGTTGCTACCAAACCATACTTGCAGAAAAGGCAGAGCAATACAAAGAAACTATGCAGTATGTTACATAATGAAAGTTCAAAACCTTCTCATTAAAGCTGTGTACTCTAACAACACTGACAAAACTGAATTCAGAATGGAAGATGTTAGGGGAACTGTTGACTCCAGCTCCCATCATTACTGCTTGACTCTGAAACACCTCATATTAACAGCAAAACTGAAGCTAGCTGGTGTCAACATATAGTGAGAGTCCTTTGCTGCCTTAATTTTGAACAAGAAAACTATCCCAAAGCTGACAAATAAAGTGTATTAAAAATCAAATGCAAAGCCATTAGAAAATAACAATAGTCACACAAAGTAGCAAGAGTTCATCTGGAGTGTGTACATTTCCTGTCACTCGTATTCTACAAAAATGAAGTAGAAATGGAACTGATGCAGGATATTATGTTGTCCAGGAGAAAAAAAAAAAACAAACAACAAAACAAAACCAAAAGAAAAAACCTGAGAATAAAATATCTTTAAGTGGTCTTCCCCAAAACAACATTGCAACTGCATTCAGGTGTGAGTATACCTAGGACCAACCTTCCTTTCCAAAGGAAGCAAGGAAGCAGAACTACGCTATTCTCCTTTGGAGGGCCAAAGAGCAAGGATGAGCTGGAGTCTGTTCTTCAGAGTCTCCTGTTTCTCATGGTGTCAGCACCCATGCACTATTATATTCACTTCAAACTGTGAAATCACAGCTTCTATGCCCCATCGGCAATCTAATGCTTAGAGAGCAACCCAGATTAGGTCTACAAATACAACAAGGAGACCAACACTAGAGAAAATAGCCTCAAATAAGTTATGTTGTTATCATGCAGGCTAGGACATGAATCCTTTCAATGTTATAGGACCAGATTTAGCGCTCTAGTAAATCCCTTCAAGTCCTCTGCTCTAAAAGGAATCTGACTTAAAAGTCAGTAGGAAAAGGATGCTACTTTATCTGTAAGTGAGCTGATAAAAAAGAGCGTAATTATTTACTGAGTGTCACATTTTGCCAGCAATCAGAAGGGAAACAAAAAAAGAGAACTGTCCTCATGAAGACTAGGTTATCTTTGTTACCAAAATCTGAACCATGACAATATCAAGAGAGTGCCAAAGAGCATGATTGTCAGGTGAATAGATGAAGAACAGCAACAGATAAAGCATTTTTACATAGCAGCTACCAGTTTTATCTGGTTTTATTTAAAATCTAGGGTTTATGTCAACTTTTATAGTAATCTCTGTTATGCAGTTCATCCCATTTCAGTCAATTACCTAAATACTATAGTTTCCACCAATAAAATGGCTGTAACAATAAACACTAATTTAGAAAATATGAATATTAGCATAAATGCCTAAAGCAATTCCCACATTTAAAAATAAAACAACAAAATAAATCAGCTGCATAGTCTGGGCCTACAGGCTGCAGACGAGTGACGCCATTTAAAGGCAGAACAGCAGAAATTTGATAAACCCAATCTCTACAAGATCTAAAGCCTCAGACACAATACATAGTTCCTTTTTAGTCTGGACTCTGGAACTCTGCTTTAAACAAATAAAAAATAAATAAATAAAAAGGAAGCTGGAGATATTATCTGCAGCCTGCAGTCTAGGACAAACTTTCTAATTGTTGAGTAGTCCTCATTGTTGAGCAGTAAACAAACTACATGCCAAATTTGTTCCTGATTGTTTAACACAAGCAAATGCAGTCAAAGAGATATTTAGTGAAAGGTAATGCAAGACACATGTTTGATGAGAACCCTGGGGCAAAAATACGAAGACTCGCTTTCCCCAGAATAATATTTAGCTAATGCATGGAATTTTCCAGTGATTCTTACTTTCTGGTTCTGACTTTGACTGCCAGCATTAAGTAAAATTATCCCAAAGCTCTCACTGGTTAAGAAAAACCAGTATGTTACAAGAAGTCACATGCAGGAAACTCCACTTTACAAAGGCGTCTTGCTTGTAACTGTTGCAGAAAGGGCACAGAAATCTCAAAGTTCCAAATAAGATGTTAAGAGACAGGATCAGGGTGGTAATGCAGTCTCCTTCTCACTACACATGGTGACAACAAGTCTTTTCTGCAGACTCAAGTGTTATCCAGGTGTGACATGGGCAAACACAGAACTGGACCCATCATATCTTTCCCATGTATAGCCTTGTCTTCTTACAGGTACAACAGAATATTATATTCTTATAGGTAGGGGGTTTTATGTGTGTGGTGGGGTTTCGTTAACCTTTTGTTTACCTTTTTTTTTAAAAAAAATAAATCCAAAAGGAACTGCTGGCTAGTAATGGCAATTGTGAGAGTGGAAAGAGGGACTACTTCAAGTAGTGAGGTCACTTTGGTACAATAGGAGGCCAAAACACACTTCCTTAATACCTACAAAAAACCCAAACTTCCAAAATCAACACCGAGTCCTGGCTAACAATCTATCCACACTGGTGGCACATAATGGATTTAACTGAACTCATCTTTTACCACAAAACATCAACAATAAAGCACAACTTTCAGCACCTCTCTGTTGGCTACCCTAATCAACACTCTGCAAATCCCCCTGCAAAGTAGTTGGTTGCTTTCCCCACTGGAGATTCTCAGTCTATAAGGCAATTCCAAAGGTTTCTAAATTCTCTTAATCATATAATTCTAGATGCAAGTTGTTGACGTGTTATTCAAATTAATGCAGCCAAGCATCTGTGTCTGAAACTTCATGCTTGAGGGTAAAGATTAAACATAATATTTACTTTTTATTCACTTTCTCAATTACTCTACTGTGCTACTTCAAAAATAAAGCTTTTACCGATATAGATGAGAAACAGGTCAAGCCCTTTGGTGCTGTTTTATCACTAAAATAGCATTGTTTGAAATTAATATCATAAAACTATTACTGTAGAAGTAATCTTTTACTAAGAGATTCTTACCCTGGTTAGTATTTGTCATTTGTGACATTAGATTGCTTAGATTCAGATATACACTATTAAATTAGATAAGCATTGTGTGCCTCAACAGGAGGCTGAGCAATGGCAAAATCCTCCTTAATGAAAAATAAGAACACTAAGGACTGGAAGAGGTGATAAGGCTAAAAATCTCAAAGTTTAAATCCTTTAGTTTAAAGATAGCTCGCACGTTTTTTATTTTTTTCATACCTAAAGCTCGTCTTTGAGAGTTTAGTTCATTGTTAAGTCCCTCAATTATTGCAGTTCGTTCTTGCATCAGCTAAAAAACCAGGGAACCTTAATTTCTACATTTTTAGATCTTATGCTTGTAACTGTCAAAACGTCTCTGTGGGTTAGTAATGCAAATTATGTTCAAAGGCTACAATATAAATTCTGTAAAAAACTCAACAAAACCCCCCCAAAGCTAAATTTCCTTAGAATCTGTATAAAAGCCAGAATTTTTATGCATGGTCTGAAATACACTCAGCAGGTGGCTTTTGCAGCTCTACTGTGATGAACAATCTTGTCACTGTTTACTGAAATTAGGCACACAATTGCACACATTTTTGCAAACTCCTGCAAAAAATATTGCATACCCAAACACATTTGAAACCAATATTCTTAATGTACAAAAAGTCAACACATCAGTTCTTGGAGACAGACATGAAAAAGGAGTGGAGGGAACATGCCTAAAAAAGGGTAAAGAATGCAAAAAAAAAAAAAAAAATCCTAAACCCAGAAAACTCCCAAAGAAAGGCAAGAACCCGCTGTTGTACCTAGTAGGAGAGACCAGCAACAAACAAACAAAAAAAAACCCCAATTCTGTAAAAGCTTTAATGTTCCCACTCTTAAAGGGGGACATATGGGTATAGTCAAAAGTATGTTATTACTGAGTGTACTAACTTCGAATAAATCTAAAAACTTTTTGTACTTGCTGTTTCACAGAATGTACTGAGCTAGAAGCGATCCATTGGCTCATCAAGTCCAACTAAAAACTTAATGTTAAAACCTTGATTTTCCTGCTGACAGTAAAAATCTGTTTAACTTGTGAGTTAGGATCTGACAGAAATACAAGCAAGTACATTCACACTTAAGTTAGATAGGTTTCTTTTACTAAATCATCCTGACCACTATTAAATTCTAACTTCTAGGTGAAACACATTCAATCCATATGCACATCTAATACTGAAACAATCCGAGTTTTCTTGATCAGAATTTAAAACTACTGTTCTAAAAGGTGTTGCTTCTTTCCTCTTTAGCACAATCAATGTGGACAGAGACACAGGAAAAGAAATGTGTATTGCCATCTCCATGTCTTTTTTTTTTCTCTTCATGTCATCCAATACTACAATATCCACTGCACTGAGCCCTTGCACTGAGAGAGACCAAAGCGCCAATGGAGAGACAGAGAAGAAAATATTTGAAACATGTAGGACTACCAGCTACGGTAATTTGCCACCTCCAGCCTTGCTGGAAAGATGCTGTAACTAAGATGCCTCTATTCAACAGTGTCAGGTACAGCAAGAATTGTATATGGACCAGGCTGGCAGCTATCTTTTGCTGGTATTCAAGATCTGGGTTATGCTTTTTAGACATGAAGGTTTCAGTCCTCACAGATCAGCTGCAACTCACTTGATCCAGCCCAAAGCCCATTTTTCTCTTTATTTGAACAAACTTTCAAAAAGGCCTTCCACTGCAGTGGTCTTTTAGAACACTGAGAAACACGAGGCCTTTTTCAGACACTCCACACAGCTCCTCAGGTTAAAATACAAATGTAACCTTTCTTGCCCATACAGAGTCCGTAAGCAGCAGTACCTAAAACTGGCTGTTACATCGTCAGCACCTTTCAGTGTTAGTGAGGACGCACAAACAAAATACAGAAACCCACAGAGCTCCGAGGTCACAAGATGAGTTTGCAAGACTGTCAAATGCCAAGCTCATTTGTTTGGTTTTAAACTTGCAAACATATAGTCCAAAAAGAGAAAAAAGCAGGAAGAAAATAAGAATGAGAAATACATGTGGCTAATAGGGGACATCAACTTAGGAAGCTTGAATGGATAGGGGGATTTTAAACATATACACACACACACATATATATATATATGCATGCAGTCAGGTAAAACTATCCTTACAACAAAGAGAACTTTGCTAAATACAGTTATACAAGTAATATAATAAACATGAAGTAAACAATATAAAGAAGAGAGGAAAAAACAGACCATGTTCATATAGCATCTCATAAAATAAAATGAGATTAATTTCATTAAAAACTTCATTAAATTATTAATTATTTGCTTGTACAAATGAAAAACAAGTCCTCTAAAATTTCTGTCTGTGGGAGCAGCAGAACACCACATGTATCTCTGGAAAGTGCATAAAATGCAGCAAATGGTTGTGCCATTGACACACATAATAGTTAAATAAATGTGGATACAGAAAACTCCTTAAGACAGTATCTCTACTTTTTATAGAAGGAATAATCCCCTCCTTTTAAAAATAAAATTATTTTTCCCCATTATGTCATTTCTTGTTAATGAATAACCTGAATAGACTTATCTGTTAATATGACATTTACCTTACATACCAACTTATTTTATATGGCATTTGATTTCTAGAGTTATTAAATTCAAAAATCCTGAAATCATTAACTAAACTCTTTTATTCATACATCTTTTTTGTATCTGAGACTTTTGAAACTGAATGACATTTTATTAACTTTTTTTTTTCCTGGGATGAAGGGGGTGATTAAAATCTTAATGTCAATAGATTAATAGTGGACTACCCACATAAGAATATTTTTCACATTTTTTTTCATTTACACAATAGATTATAAACACATGGTCTGAGACTGAAAAATTCATAGCAGTTACATCTATAATATTTTCCAAAAGTACAGTTGAAGGATTATCAGTAAAGCTTCCAAAGTGACTGTTCAGAAGTTATGAAAGTAATCTATGCAGGTCAGCTCATCCCATTCTATATCCTTATTATACTGACAGTGATATAAAGATTTTCTGATTACGTACCATTTTTTCAGTGAACCCATTCAATGTACACTGGCCAATGTTCACCATGTAAATACATTTTTAATATTGCATTTCCATAATTTTTGAGTAGTGGCCTTAATCATGAGACTATCCCTTTTTCTTTCTGCTTCACTGATTACATGGTTTTTAAGTGCTGCAAAAACTGCTACAAAGCATTTTTTTTTTTTTGCACAGGTATCAATTTAATAAGTAATCATTATGCACTGTGCTTGTTACACACAATCCATACTAGCAATGGAAACGGTCCTGTGAAATAGACTATCTTGCCATGTAAACAAATTTAGTATTGTAACTACATAGCACAGCTGAACAAGATGCTTCCGGAGGGAATTTTTCCCTCTCTTTGGGTCAAAGACTATAGGTTTGATGAGATCCACTATTTGCTGAAAGGACATCCAGGTCAAGGACACCCCAGCCTCACACCAAGCTTATGAGAGAAATTACTTTGGGCAGAATAAGAGGTGATATAGGATCACACCTAATATGCTGTATATTTTCATTTGTCAGATCTCAGTTTTTCATTCCTTCCCCAGTTACTTATCGTGATCTTCCTTTGTCTCCCTCCTCTTGGCCCCTGTTCTTTGTACCTACCAGTACAAAGTCAGAAAAAGGTCTTCAGGATTATGCCTGAAGTCTCTCGTAAGCAAAGGGAATTGAGCTATTGCCTGTAGAGTGGCAAAATTTAAGAAACCATTTATACAACTAACATAATATCTGGAAACTATGCAGACATGAGCAAAACCAGATTTTGTTTTCTTTCTTAATATTGGCAAAATGAAGGAGACACCCAAACTGGGGGAAAAAAAACCCCAAACTCCAACCCAACAAAACTTGCAGCCTAAAGAGAAAAACTTTGGCAAAGTTATAACAGGCATTTATAATGAAAGCCAGGCCACTTTAATAGGTAGCAATGGCAGCCCCACCTACAATATAGCCCATAAAGGACTTTCTTTGAAGATTTAGTAGGCATTCTCATTGAGCAAGCCTGCACACATTTACAGCAGCTGAGAATTTGTTATATATGTATTAACGGAAAAAAATAAATTACAGTTTTTGCCATAGCATCAAATATAGCAAGGTAAAATCAGATTCATTCACAAGTAAATACTAACACTTCATTATTTCTCTTTCTTCAAAATTCTGGAATGGATTTTAATGTGGTCTTCATTCATTGCTAGATGTAATACTGATTTATTTTTAAAAGTATTGATTTATACTGTATTAAGTTATTTGCAGATTATCATGCGGAAAACAACTAGAACCAATACTTTTTCAGTGTATAATTAACTCATTCATTTACACAAAAAGCCCCAAAGAACCCACAATAATGTACAAAATTTTACCACTTAAAAAGGGCCCACTATTTAGAAATAATTATATCATGCATCTCTATATACATACACAAGCAAACATATGCATATACTCATGTCATTTAGAATAAAACCCTCTGTGTGCAAAACAGCAGTATACTCCAAAATAATTAATCTTTCACTCACTGAATCCTCCAAATCTATAAAACCTTCCTTCAGATTACCTAGAATTCCCTCTCCTGCCTTGTGGCCTCCTCTGTAAATATTTCAGCTTACAATAAAAACAGCTTTATTAAAATCATATGTTTACATAGAAGATAAAATAATTAAAAAATTTAAAAGTTATCTGGACATTTTCCTCATGACTACTATTTCCAGTGTGGCAAGTATTTTACATCCAATCCATCTAAGCCATATATTCACTGCAACATTAGTGCAATGAGCAAAACCAATCCCCAGAAAAGAGCATTTCTGGAAAGCAGCAGAGTTAGCTTTAACGGTCCTGATTCTGTTCTGTACAATGCTCCTTCATAGCTCAACAGGTGACTGAACACATCTGCCTTGCATAACACATCCCTGTAAAAATCACTACAAAAACACTATTTGTAAGATCTTTACAACACCCGTAACTATCACAGAAGTCACGTAAGTCAGTAAGCACTTACACAGCACTTGGTGCTCCCTATAAAAACATACTTGTGGAATTACAGCCATGCTTTCTCCAAATAACTGTTTCTTCTGCTAAACATGGATGGACTTCATTATCCAAGTGTTTACTGCAGTATAAATGAAGAGAATTTTAAAAATGAAGCCCTGCATTCCAAAATGCAGAGAGGGCATACGTGGAATATACTTGCGAAGCTGTTCTATTTCAAATGTCTCATGCCAATACTATGAAAAGCCCAAAGTGGGTTCTCACACATTAATATTTAACTGTGACATCTGCAATAAATGATAGCTCTAAACATACTTCTAATGAAAGCCTGTGATTATCTGTTTGGTTGATCTTTTCTCCCTAGGTACCACAGTTCAACAAGTCAGACTCCTTCATTAGGCAGTTTCCCTCTATTTTGGAGAGGAGCACATTTGTTTGATCACCAGCAGAAAAGAAACACACCAAGGAGTCTCTTCTGTCATTTTAGGTGGCCCACAGGAATGTTTGTCCTAAATGACAGCAATTACATTGATTGTTTTTGTTTTCTCTGTGGAAATTTACGTCAGAAACAATTTGTTCCTTTCATAGGAGTTAAGAACAATCATTGTAATTTAGCTTTAGCTACATTTTTTTTAATTTATTAACAATATATCTAAATTTTTGGCATTGTAAGAAAAATAAGTACTTAGTATTAAAATACACATCTCATGTTTATTCATAATCACTGATTGTTTTTAAGCAGTGTCTATGTTACAGAACTAAACAGTCATTGTTTCCACTGTTGAGAAATTTTCATCACCAAACCTTATCAAATATGAGGAGACTCAAAGTGTCAGGTGCACCTTTGCACTCCTTGTTTTACTTAAAGATTTATGATAGTAATTTATCTAAGAATTATCATTAAAAAGGGCTTCTTCTAGAAGGAGGAAAGAGGAGCAGGACTCTCAGACTTTGGAGATTTACTGCAGGACAGCAAGGCAGCAGCAGCACAGTTACCTTTCCTCCCACCCCAGTTAGTACAGCCTGGTGCAGCACAGAGGTACATGTGGCTATGCTATCCTTCCCAGAGGTCCTGAGAAAGGTTTTATCCAATGCCTTGGGATAATCATCCTAACTTCATTACCAGTTCTGTTGTCTACAACAGGTTGTCAGCACAGTCAAGCACCTGTGTGTTTATATTGCTGAGCAAAATGTTTCTGTGGGGCAAGATCTACAGAACTACAACGTGGAGAGGTCATATTCAGATATAAAATCTAGCAAATGGAGATTTTACAGTCTCACAGTATATCCAATGTGGAAAAAAGTCTTGTATAACATTAACCTGTATGCCAAAAAATGATGACAAGAACAGCTTAGTTTTGAATTTAGTAGAGGAATATGGAACCAAAATAAAACAAGAACTTTAACTACTGTTTAGGATTCTACATAAGACCGTTCTCCTCTGTAGACTTAAAGTTTAACTGCAAATTACTTAACATGCCACACAATTTGATTTTTACACAGATACCAAGAAGATTACAGCTCACTAGTCATGTAAACATTCAGATTCAATTCTTGCTCTCTTCTACTTCTGAAATAGGCTTCCCATTTTTATTGTACACCATTTTGTCTCAAAAAACCAGTTTGATTAATGTTTGATTTTTCCCAACTGCTCTTGTCATTTATTGTATGTATAAACTTCAAATTCCTTATAAACACAACACAAAATTAGAATCATTCTGATTGGTATAATATTAGGATGCAGATTCTGAAACAATTTTTCTCTGAAGTCATGGTAATTCATCTACAACTCATTATTTAATGTATAAAGTTAATCAGAATAATTTATACACTACTTGCACATCTAAAGTCTATTTCAAAGCATCATATATGTATCTAAATATTTTAGAATTTTGTTGAAGTGGATAAAGATATTTTAAAGAATAAATACTTGAAAAGTAATTTATGAAAAAAAGATTTTCAATTTTTTACATCTAATTTTGAAATCCATCCTACATACTCTCCTTTTCCTATTTTTACTACAGTGTATATATATGGTAACATTCCACACCAGGCGCAATTCATCTCAGCTGCATGCAAAAATCTGCCTTTATGTAAAAACTAGCCTAGAAAAGATCTGAAAATAAATGAGTACTCACTTGTTTAGTCTTTGTTTTTGTAATGGTGTCCGAAATGGGTTTCTTCCTCTCTTTAACAGCTGTTTTAGAAAACAGTTCTTCAAACTCATGATAATCTATGGAAGGCTCTTCAATTTTTTCCCACACAAGTGAAGCACTAGAATCTCTAAAGTTAAGCAAAAGACCTATGTAGGGCAGCGTCAAACTAAATAAGGTCATAAATGGAGGAGTTAAGAAAATAAAATAGCAGCAATTTAAAAGTTGTTGCCTAATTTCCACTAGCAACATTTTGGTAAGAACTATTGTTGATTCTCCCTGATACTTCTGGGTTTTCTTCTTTCTTCACTCATGACATGGTCATGGTTATTTATATTCACCCACTCTACATACACAAGGATAAAAATAGGCTGTATATAGGCTATAAAGCATATAGACATGGACAGAAAGAGAAGTAGAAATAGACAGTTATTTGCAGACCACCTGTGTGACAGTGGCAAGAACTTGAAAGGAAAGGAGAATTCCATCATTAAATAACAGCAGAAGGGTTTTACAATCACTACTCAGAGACAAAGAAAATATTTATAAAACCCAAAAAACAAGTATATCAACATCATATCCAAGTAAAGGCTACCAGAATAGCTTTATGCTACCATGCAAATAAATTGCAGTTTGAGTCTGTCTGCTGACTGTACAAGGTGAAAAAAAGAAAGGATTTCAGGTCACTGAAGAAAGGAAAGATAGAATGCATTCAGCTTACATGCATCTAGAGAGAAGACATTACCAAAACTTTCAAGCTGCTCCAGAGAGAGAACAATGCTACTTTTAAACTTAAGAGGGACCACAAATATATGACATTTAAAAAAATATTGTATGGAACACTTAATGGCACACAGACACCCCTGTATTCCAATCAACACATGTAATGTAACCCCAAAGGACGGCTGAACACAGTACCCTCAAAGAGCTTCCATGTGCAAATAATGTTATTCAGAGTTTGCACACTTTAAAGAAAACGAGTAACCATTTACATATGCAACTACATATAAAACTCTGTCTGCACCTTGGTTCTCTCAAAGACCTGCCTAGCAGTGAAGACTTTTGCTAATAACAAACATTATCAGGACAGACACAAAGTGAAAACACCACTCTACTCTATGACTTACCTTTTACTGTGGAGCTGAATTCTTGTCCAGTAAAGAGGCTTCATTGGCCGAGAAGGCTCTATCACATGCTTCCTGCTCCCTTTCTCCTGATTCATCCCCATCGCAAATAAACCAGATGGTAATGGAGGGGGAAGAAACCCACTGCCCTGTGGGACTGCTGGGTAGGTGCTGCCCTGGACTGGTGCTGGAAGGGGTGGTGCACCTCCAGGCCACGGTGGTGGGGGTGGAGGTGGGATCCCTAACCCAGGCAACGGAGGGGGGGCTGGAGGGACACCAGCACCAGGCAGGGGTGGTGGAGGGGGTACAGCTGCACCGGGCAGGGGTGGTGGAAGGGGTACACCTACACCGGGCAAGGGTGGTGGAGGGGGTACACCTACACCGGGCAAGGGTGGTGGAGGGGGTACACCTACACCGGGCANTCCAGGCAGAGGTGGTACTGTGGGTGGCATTCCCAAGCCTGGCAGAGGAGGAGGAGGAGGGACACCAGCCCCAGGTAAAGGTGGTGGTGGTGGTGGTGGAGGGGGAGGTGGGATACCCCAACCAGGCAGAGGAGATGGCACTCCTGCTCCAGGCAAAGGTGGTGGTAGAGGGGGTGGTGGGAATCCAGCACATGGAAGAGGAGGAGCTGGAGGCAGCATGGGTACCTCATCACTTGGCAAATGTGGAGGGGGAGGTGGAGGTGCCATCATGACACTTGAGAAAGAGTGGTCCAGGTGTGGCACTGTTGAGTCAGCAGAAGGAGGGAGTCCTGAGCCTGGCAGGGGTGGTGGGGGTGGTACTCCTGCCATGGACATGGGAGTGACAAATGAAGGGCCATGTGCTCCGGACAGGGAGGCAGCCTGTTTGGTTGCTGGCAGTGTTGGGGGAATGCTACATCTGGGCTCTAGGGGCAAAGAAGAGGGATGTTCACTACAAGTCACATCTACAGTACTTAGAAGCTGGTGGGAAACTGGCATTTCATTCTCTCCTTCAGATGCAACGGACAAATCAGCTTTGGGTCCTGGAAGAGGTGACTGGAGTGTACTCTGTACTGATTGGCTTGCATCCAGTGGCACTGAGATTAGCTTCGGTGACAGAATTAAGGAGACTTCAGAACAAAATGTGGGCTGTAGTTCTAGAGCTGGCAATTTCTGAGTTGAAACTTCACTTTTGCCCGCTTCTAAGTGTGGTAGTGGCAGTGCATTGGCGGAAGGCATTGTACATGTTAAATAATCCTCTGTTGGTGACGTCTGTACAGATCTCGCCTGCGACACAGTCCTGGGTGTGGTCTCCTCTTCATTCGTTTGAAGAGTCGCACTGCTGAGTTCCCGTGTGTGTCTGTGCTCATTTACCTGCTCCCTCCCAGCTATCTGCACCTCTGTGGCAGGGAACTGCTTCTCTAGTTCTGCAATTTTTGTCCTCAGATCCTCAATGGTTTGCTCAAGTTGTTGGATGACACCAGCACGCTCCTCAGATTTCACCTCAAAATCATCCTTTCAAAGAAAACAAATAATAAGCACAAAGAAAGATAACATTCATCACTATATAAAAAATTAAGACTAGATCAAGAATACTGGCATTCTAGAGGTTCAAAAATAAGCTAGTTATGACAAGCCTTTAAAAAGTGATGTATCATTCCAACAGGCTACACTTTAAATGGAAGACGACAGTTCAGGAAAATTACTTGCTTCAGTATGATGCTACCTTCATCAGAATGAGATTATTTCAGACTGTGATTATATTTGTCAGAACCAAAAATCAATAGCAACCCTCCTATCCTCCCTGTAGGGAGGTTATTTCCTTCCCTGACCAAGGAAACAACCAACCACTGAGCACAAGTACTGCAAGCATTTGCACACACGTGGCTATGCAGACACGGTGACGGGAGAGCTCTGAGTTACTTTAACTCTGTTAACTGCAAATATGTTTAGTGTTTCTTCAAAGGCATGCACTGTGCATAAGACCCCACATAGCACTGAGCGCTGGGTTTCACTATAGACCTTAAGGATACAACACAGATCAGGAATGCAGAACATGATGAACATTCCCGTTTGGAAAACAGCTAGTCACAGAACAGAGTAATTATGCTTTTCTCCAGCCAGCATGACTAGGGATGAAAAGAAGACAAAACTAAGGCAGAACTTTCCTCCCACCTCAAATTTATAACTCCTCTATCAAGAGACAGACTGTGAATAACATTAGAAAACCTTCCTGTCTGGAATCGTTATTCTGTATTTGACATTTTTTTATATTTTTTCTCTGAAGAATCTGATCCTTAAAAGGCACAGTAATTCCTACCTTTTTAAATGAATACCATAAATAAACTGTACTAAACTTAATGGGTGTATGCTTTTATTAAATGGTACCAATAGAAGCAACCTAGTCCAAAACAGCCATTTGTGCTTTTTCAGGAATATAGAATAGGAGATAGAACAGACATGACTTCACAACAAAAAAATCTTCCAATAAAGAAATCTTTTTTAGTGGTGCACATTTACTTTCTAGTACTTTTGTTTTCTCATTGTATTTGGAGTGCTGGTGAGCACTTCAAGCATTTAATTGAACTGAGTTGATCAGGTAAGAGGCATCCCAAGTGGTTACAGCAAAACTGTTGTTTAGTGTCTTTTATTTCCTTTTATAAAATTATATTCATCTTGGATGGGACTGTAGGCTTACTTCATTTCAAATATTCAGATTAGGGGTCTTGTGGAGAAGCCTACAAATAAACATACAATACCTTATATAACTAATTGCCTTGATTTGATTCAGAAAGATGTTTTTCCTCATCCTTTGACACATGAAACATTTAAAATTATTTTTTCTTTATGGAAAATGAAGTTATAACTTCCAGCTAGGGACTATTAATAAAATGTATGTTCATTAATACTTAAAAAAATATTTCTGCGCAGAATTGGTTTTCAGACATGAAGTGTCAATTTTTTATTTCTCTTAGGGTTTCTTAGCTGTCCTAAAGCAATCCCAGAAGTAAAACAACAACTACTACATTTAAACCAAATACTGTTTGATTTCAAAAGTCCTTTATCAAAACTTAAAATCTCCTACATTTTGAACTTTCTGTAACAGCAGTTTGAACCAAAAATTGTGAATTACAACTAGGTCTCCTCACCAAAGTTGAAGAGAAATGTAAAACAGAGAAAGGAACATAAAAAAAATGAGTAGTGAAGGAATTAACACAGCAGACATATTAAAAAACCAGTACAGTTTAGAAGGCAAAAAAGCTGAAAAAGATGTTTCCACTATAAATTACTGATGGTGCTTCAGTCTATTCCATTTCCTTTAATGACTCAATACATCATAGCAGCAACAGTTTTGTTGAAGAATTTCTTAATAAAGGAGAAATACAATACCCTATTACCCCTTTGTTTCATCTGCTCTTATCCCCCTACCAGTCACCCGCAAATACAGTAAGGCCTATCAGTTCTTCAAAAGGCTGCACTATCAAAGGAAATGTGTCACTGGGATTATTAAGGCCACACACCAGTTTTCAGCTGAGATCAAACCCAGTTTCCCCAGACTGTAATTCTCCTAAGCTCCCATTTTACACTGTAAGAACACTCCTGCAAGGGTTTTATGAGAGATACAGCAAATTCATTTCTGCCATAAACAAACTGAAGCCAACAGGATTAGGCACAATATTCAATGGCTCTGGAGAGATTTGCCTTAATGATGGCTGATCCCAGAACAGTATACTGTTTTAAAAACTCATTAACTCAGGAGATTGGATTCTATTTCTCACAAGAAAAATAAGTAATTCTTGAACACTGAATTCTACCTTAACTACAGGAAAAACCTAGAATTCATAGTTCTACAAGACAATTTACCCTGCAAATAATTAAATTTCTTTAAAGAGAAGGTTTTTTTAGAGTTTTAAAAAATGGGCAATCAAGTGAGATGAAGTAGCAATTCAAACAAGAAATGAAAATATAATGATGAATTAAAAGGACTGTTTACCCCATGCCCTAAGAATCTTTTTCTGTTGTCCTCTAGACATGGCATTTCAAACAACCTGGTGATTTCCTACTGTGTTGTACCTAACAATCACCAACATATTCAAATTTTCACAGCATATTACAAACAAACAAGACTTTGATGTGAATGAAGACATATTTATCCAGAGCAAATCATGTACTTTAATTTATTTGGTTTAAAAAACTAAGAAAATAGAAGGAAAACCAACCAAACAAACAAAAAAAACCCTCCAAAAAAACCCCAAAAAACACCCCAAAAAACCAAGGCAGCAGTATTTATGTGTTTCAGCAATTATTTTAGATAAAGATCTTTTTCATTTTGACTATTAAGATGCCCTCAGAGCAGTTTAATTAGATTTCTGCCTTCTCCCTAGTTTGAAGCCTACCCACAGATCAGAAAGGGCTGCATCAAACAAACCTAAGTCACAGAATGTTTCCACTATCCTCAACAAGGAAGGAAATTTCAACTATATATAAATCCAAACAGAAATGAAAGTCATACCACTTTCTTAGAATAATCAAGGGAATACTTAATTTTTCATGCATGTAAAAGATGGTCAAAAACTGTTGACAAGGACCAGAAGACCGAGATTAAAAAAACCACACATAACGAAAAGAATTTTGAACCCAGAGGACAATTCCACAGCAGAAGCCTATGGGGTTTAAAAGAGATATGAGAAACTCTGTCTTGCCTAGAGTTCTTACCCAGGACCCAGGTACTGTGGGACAGTCTTCTTTCTGTAAAGAAAGAAAGAAAGGTGGATGCTTAACCCTTGCTTTATCCAGGTGACTTGAGTATGAAAGAGCGAGTAGGAAAAAAAATTCAGATGTGTATGGCTATAGAACAGTGCCCAGTATTTCTCAAACATATACATGCACATGTTCCATGTGCAATGAGTTGGATGCTGAATCTAGGACTGATGTCCTCTTTGTGTTGCACTGAGGCTTGTGTGTACACTGATCTGGGAATATTTGGCTTACTGGCTAAAGGTTGTACACTTTGATTTGCATGTGTACCAAAAACCCTTAGATTACATTCAATTCATTCCAATCTTGTCATCTTTTCCACATATGCACATCAGATGTCCAGCATAAAGCTGATCTATATAGACAGAACACGCCCAGGATCTTCAAACATGTAAAAGATCAGATTGCAGCTACCTCCTCTATGGAGTCTGACAACTTAGTTTATCAGATACGTGACTGCAACCTACAAACCCTTCTGTAACTAAATTTCCAGGCAGGAAAAAACCCCACGTGTATCTGAAAGCTAGCCCTAGCCTCTACTCATATATAGGCACACTTATATATTTATCTGTATCTATCTCAGCTTTCATTCACTTACATACTTTATGAACAGCCATAGTGTATCTTTTTCTTTGAAAATAAACATAATGGCCGTTCTTAAAAGTAATTTTGAAATATTTGAAAAATAAAGACATATTACAGCTCAGTCTTAGAGGTTATTACCTTATACTATTACAAGCCAAAAAATTGCATCAGCAGTTTGATAATTTTCAGCAATTTGTCATTTACTGTCATGACATTTCCTGTCTAGATGGAATTCATGTTTAGATGATAGGATTATATTTGGTTTGATTTTTTTTTTTCCAAAAACCTTAACCTTTTAGTTTCTCTACATCACAATTCATGAATCAGGGTCTATGCTGCTACCTAGATGCAAGAACACTCAGGAAATAGAAGCATACAGTTAAACAGCATAAGACAGCAAAATAAGACTCCTCAGATCATCTGGTAAGTGAATGCCTGGGAACACCTGGTTGTAGTAGCAGTGTATAGTTACTTGGAAGGATGCTCTTTCCAACTGCTCTGTTAACAAATGCCTCTTTTTGACGCGAAATGAAACGCTTTTGAACGCGCACGCTCACCGAATGGCACAAAGTAGAGCCACAGTAAGAATTTAATTCAGTCAGAGAAATGTGATCTCTATTCAGGTTTCTCTCTTTAAAGCTGTCTCATTTTCAAAGCTACTTCTTGAAACTGTAGATCAACCTTAAGAAAAGGAGACACAACATTTAACAGGCATTTTTAGTGCTACAGTGATTGTCAAATGAGAAGTACTGGTGGATACTTGATTTGCATTCAAACAAAATAGCATCCATCTACTTAATTCTCTCATTTCACTTAATCCTCAAAGACCATTGCAGCATTTATTTTTACAGCAGTAGAAGCAGTCAAAAGTTGGCAGACTTGCCCATAGCGTCAGGGAGAACTGCGGAAGAAGTAGAATGAGTATTGGATACCAGTTTCTCCCTCAGACTACCCGATCAAATCCTTTCGTGAGAAGCTTCTACTACACTGAAGTTGCAAATATGGGGACAAAGGATATACGTTTTCACAACAGTCCATGTTCCTTCCTACAGCCACAAGGAAACATGATGCACAGCTCCCCAGCACAATACTGAACAAGCAAGCCTTGAAACAAAAACTTTGTAGTTCATTGCCCTCCCTGAAGCCATAAACTTTATTTGGTGGATGTGAGGTCATCTCCCACTCAGTGTCACGCTGCAACAGATGGATCACACCAGCCTATACTTTGCTGGCATTGGGACTATGAAACTCTTCCTAAGCTAAAGAGCTCGGACATGTCTAATTGACCAAGTGGTTTTGTTGTAACCTATCATGGGTGAAAAAAAGAGTACCCATTACATGCAGAAATCAGTAATTACTGAAATTCAAATAGTTCAAATAAACAAACACAGGATTAGCAGGGAACATACACCTTCGAAGAAAGATGTGTACATTGCAAATGTCGACTTTTAAAGCTGGAGGCCAGAGGAAAACGAGGTTTGTTCAGATTAGTTTCTTGATGTTTCTGCTCCTGAACAGTTTGAATTCCTTTTCCCTGGGCTAAGTGCATTTCAGAGGATAAGATCTCCGTTCCTTACAGTACCCATTTTAATAAATAATAAAAACACAAAATCAACTTGAGATAGATCAAATATTGAAAGAGTTTTCTCTTTGTAAATTGTAACTCTTAACTTAGCTGAAATACAACCTTAGGTTATCTCCACATTTTGCTACAATATGAAGCTAAAAAGAATTTTTGTAGACTATAAACAAGATAAAATCTCACAGAACCACTGACTATTACAGGAGAGACACAGAAGTGAAGTGTAATTACTGTAGTCTTGCATAATATTAACTTTAGTCTGGATAAATAATACTTTTCAGACTGACTGTCCAGAAAGTTTTAGACCTGCTTTATTTAAAAAAAACCACACAACCAACCAAGAAACCCCCTCCTCCCTAAAAAAATAAATTAAAAAAAAAAAAAAAAGTCAAAAAGCCCCTCTCAAATCTT
>VWZG01012838.1:506429-527082 GCA_013396735.1 Grallaria varia | reverse complement strand
GGTCAGAATCACACAGGCAGAAAAAAAGAGATAATTCTTTCTATACAAGCCCTATCCCACACATTTATTTTTTCAAGAGATGAAAGTGTCTCGTGTTATAACCAAGGATTTTAAGTATCACCAAGTAATTCCAGTGAAAATAAATAATTTCTCAGTTTCACTCTTGTTCTCCTTATTTTCCTCCCTCCAATGAGAGAAGAAAAGGAAGTATGTAAATATTAAATTAACCACCACTGGATAGAATTTGCAAGCACACTGTTCAGACACTATTATTGCCCAAACCTTAAGGTTGATGCTGCTTTTCTAAGAAGTTGTACCTAAAATGACAAAAAAAGCCTGTATGGTTTTGTCTAGGTATAAAGCATAGTCAAAATGGAAAAAGAAGAATGCCCATTATGACTACAGAGTGCAAAATTTATATTATCTGCTATAATACCATAAAAGTCCGTGATGAATAAGTTGTGAAACTAGATGAATCACAGGAACTTGACCAGCAGTTTCCTGAGAATTTTAATCAATGTGTGAATGTATGTGATATTTGAACTGGGAGTAAGTCACAGGAAACACGTGCTTTTAGAACACACATCTTCAGAACAGCTTAGATGTTTTTGAAACAACACATCAAAAAAAACTTAGCAAGACTTACCATTTTACCACTGCCTAGGGAAAGCAGGAAGCACATATTAGCATGACCACATAACCCTACCTGGAGCTGAGCAAAGTCCTGAGAAAAAGCCCCACACATCTAAGCTAACCTGTCTTGGAGGAGGGTGCTCGTGGAAAAGGGACTGTACGTGACCCTAATGTCTACTCTTGACCTCCTAATGTCTGCTCAAACCTGAACTATCCTAAGATTTTTAATGTTTTTCAGATCTATGATACATGGCATGCTACCTCAAACTGGAAAAACAGAACAAAAAGCCTTTGAAGCTGAAATGACCACAGAAGTAAAATGTCACCTTGATATTAATGTGAAGACTACAGATGAGAAGAAAACAAATTTTAGCCTCACCATGATGAGGAGGAAGAGAGCAAATATGTATTATTGTCACTCCAGTGAAAATAATAGCAGTGTGTTGTTTCTTTTCAAGAGGCAAACACTGCCTTCAAGCAAAACAGCAGAAGCCAATCCAAGCATTGTGTAGTTTGGGTATAATACAAAATACTAACATTTGTTCTGAGAATTAACTGCTTTTATTTTTCTACCACACAGGCTTGACATACTATACTCCTTTATTTTTCTTTAAATATGAGGTCTGTGATTTATATTCTATATTACGTCAATTAATTATATCCAATGCACTTTCATCCTTTTTTTTTTTAAACATCTCTGTAATCGGAACTAAATGGATTCAACATCGTGATCAAAGAAATGAACTTTGTATCCAACAGAAAACTGACCTCTTAATTTAAATGATGCTAATTCAACAGTAAAGTTTTTTAATTATCACTACAAAGACAAACATCCAGAAGGCTTGTAGACCAAACCAAGTGTTTTCCCTTCACTGGTTTAAAAAGAAACANAAATGGAAAACCTAAGGATAACTATCTTTTGATCTAAACATAAGTAGAAGATAAACCAGTTAGTCTGTTTTATACCCAAGGAGGAGAATTTATCCTCAGCTTTATTCTTAAATTCTCAGTCAGATATGACAGCATATAATGGTTATGGNTAAAAAGAAACAAACAAAACAACTTAATTGTGAGAGAACAGGGCTTTCTAAACATTTAATATTTCAGGACATATTTATTATTTTTAGGCCAGAGCTCTAATATCTTTGAGAAAACCTCCAATTACTAAATCTTGGTTAGATTAAATAGTGAAACTGTACATACTTTTTACAGGCTAACTTATTGACTACCAGAAAGCCACCACTTTCACTGGGAAAAAAAAAAAAAAATTAAAACAAATTGAATTCTCACAGTAGGGCGCCCGCAGGACAGCCCAGCCCGGGATTGATTTTCAAGTGCCTTGCAGTCCATGTACAAATACGTAACTGCCATCTAGTGGCTGAGTAGGCCGACTTCTTGAGGAGGTGCTTCAGACTCCCTAAATAATTCTTCCCTCATTTCTATTATCTCTCTGTTCTTATCCTTCTTTCCTGGCCTAAGAAACCCCGACATTATCAGATGTGAGAGTATTTTAATGCCATAGTTTAGCTACTAGTCACGGAGAAAGCAGAACAGCCTGGAACAGATGGTCTCTGTTTAAATTATACTGAGGCCTCAACTAAGAGAATCTCGCTTCATATTTAAAAAAGTTCAGTTAATTAATCTGCTACGGTTTTAGGAAAGGAAAAAAACTATTAGGGCTTTCTGAAAACAAATTAAAAAAAAAAGAAACCTGAAAATGGCAACATGTTTAAACTGAAAAGTGACTTCTAATATGAAGAATCAAAGATTTCCATCAATAAATCGGGAAAAATTCTGCATATAAGCTCTATTCAATGAACATAAAATACTTCATTTACCCTTAACTTGTCCTGAAGGTCCACAAAGGTTAGATCTCCCTTTACTGCCTGAGCAAAATACTCTGCAATTTAGCAGGTCTTGTAACCCCAGCAGTAAAGTCACCTGCCAGGTTTCTATCACCTTGTGTTTCATATAAATTTTGTTTCCTTTTTGTACATGTCTGATAAAGTATCATTTACTCTCAAGTCTAATAAGAAAACACTGTCTACATATTCTTCTGATATTCGTCTGCTTAAAACTAAGATATCCCAACTCTAATATTGCACATTAGATCTACAATTACAACATCAGTTCCTCTGCACCGCATGTTGCAAGTTTGAGTTTATTTTTCACAAGATGAAATAAAACATGTTTATACCTCTGGGGTTTTTTGAGGGATTTTTTTTGTTTTGGTTTGGTTTTTTTATTTCATTTTTTTGTGCTTTGGTTTTGGGTTTTTGTTTGTTTGTTTAGATTTTTGTTTTCCTACATTTGGGTATGCTGGCATGATTTTGCAGAAAGGTTATATCAAGATATCCAATTTAAATTAAGATATCCAATTCCATTCATTATTATTTGATTCATATGGAAACTTCCAAAAACGCTTCTTTCATAATTTTTATTTTCCTCAATGAAAAAGCTGTATATAGTAGATAGTTGTGAATGCGTCATACATTTTTGTTGGTTGACTTTTTTTTTTAAACCCAAATTTGTAACTTTTTTCCCCCTGCTGAAATCTAAGGCTTTGGCAATCACATTTTTGTAGGAAAAGAATTGTTTTAGAGTAACAGTTCCTTGCTTCCACAAGCCTTCTATTCCCCCTTACAAAAAGTAACCTGTCAAATAGTGAAGGGATGGAAGAGGAATGACATCTGTTCCCACATTTTTTCTGAATAAGTATCTCCAGAAAGAACATGCAAAATCAAGCACTGTAAGACGAGTCACAACCATAGAACAGTTTGGGAGCTCATAAAGGAGGAGTTCCCAATTTACCTCAAATTCCTGTTGAACACAATTGTTCACTAGCCTCATCTACAGTTGGCCTCTACCCTGATGAAAGTCATGTAATATCAAAATAAAACAGGTTTCATGTCAGACTCCAAGTATAGTAAGCTAAAACCAGATTATAGAATCACCCTTTTTAATTTTATTCTGTTTTATATTTCACCATTTCAGCCAAATCTTTCACCTGCTTTCCGTATTTTCACCTGTAAAAAGTAATTTCTAAAATTTCATTTAAGAGAGAGTTTTGAGCAGTGTGCCCATTTCTGATATAAATTCTAGCAGTGACATTTTATAATAATGAAAAGTAAATCCCAGGCCCACCAATGCTTTATACTTTCTAAATAGACTGATTATATATTTATCTTAAAGGATTTAAAACCCTTTTTACGTGTATTACTAAGTGTCAAAATTCAAACATTTCAAATGTCACCAAGCTATTAACTTAAAGAATTATAATAATTCATAGTTAAAGACCAGGGTAAGGAAAAATGTCCCTGCTGAAAGGTTGAGAGAGGAGTTACAAGGAAAACGTGGTAGTTAGGAATACTCTAAAGAGACACTCCAGAAGTCAGTGTTATAATGTTTTTATAAAGCGGATGTATCTTCCACATGGTAAAACCTGGCCTGTAATTTGAGGGTTTTAAGACTAGCGTTGTTTCCCTGTGATATTGTTGGAAAGCACACCAATAGATCATGCCGTAGAAATCTGTTTTCAGCACCTGAGAATTGCCAAAATTTTATCTCGTTGTTAGTATCAGTAGAAGTACATGGTGTTCCAAAAAAACATGTAATTTTGGTTGAGATTTATTCTTTGGCTTAAACGTGGTGAACCAAACCAAAGTGAACAACTGAGATGGAAACATTATGAACGTAGGAATTATTTTGAGGACAAGCTTTTCTGATGTAAATATAAACACTCAGTGCAAACCATCTTATAACCCAACTGCTAGAAACTGGAACAGTCTGGCAAAACCTGATCTCCTGAGATGGGATTACAGCGAGCATGCATCATCAACGGCACGAAATAAAATTCATTACATCTGGATGCTGACTTTTAAATAAATGTAATGAGGGCTTTCTTCTTAGATGTATGTGGTACTCAAAATAGACAACCAGAAACTATCAAAAATAGAAATTTAAAATTTTAATACAGCAAGGAATTTACATGCCTTTCAAACAACTAAGTTTCTGGTTCTGTGGTGTCCCACTACTAACCAAAGCATAGTTTTGATGCACTTATTTTACAATTAAATGGGGGGGGGGGGGTTTCTTTATTTTTGCTATTTTTACNNNNGGGGTGTTTCCTTATTTTTGCTATTTTTACCTACCATGTAAACAAAATCAAGCTAATCTGAAAAGTGAGTTCAGATGTAAGGAAAATTGCTAAGGGAGCACAAAAGATCAGGAGTGGGAAACAGAATGGAAATTTGCTTTTGTACTAAGTAGAGCTGTCAGGTCTAAAGATCAAGTTTGAAGCTGGAGTTTCTAAACTAGGACATTCAATTTTTCTCTTCCTTCACTAAAGAAGTTAAGGCTAAGAAAATTTTCTCTGTTCACACTGAGAAAACTAAGCAGACATTGTTGTTCTTTGGCATTTCAAAACTAGGACTTGAAATGGCTGCCAATTATTCTTATTTTTCCTCTGCTTAACAATCCCTGTACTAAAAGCAAGCACACCCCTAGGTCCTCATTTTTTTTAGTTGCAATTTGTAAAAATCAGATATTTTGGACTTAAAAAAGCAGTCTTAAAAAACTTCAGGACATTATGGTGCAAAACATGAAGAATAGAGCTAACATTGTACAGATAAGGAAATGGAGAGGAGATATATACATACACACACAGATAAGCCCCTTCTGGTGAAAAGAAAGTATAGAATCCAGGCTGTGTTACTTGTGCTTGTAATTTAGAATTATTCTGAATCTTTTAGTTAATGTCACAGGGAAAGGAGAGTAAAAAAGTCTGTAAGTTGACTTAGCTGATCAATTTCTAATTTTACACTAGAGCTCTCTTCCTTTTTATGCATCAAAAGAAAAAAATCACCTACTTGGCTGACTTCAGCCACTGCTTGCTTTTTTCAGAAAGGAAAATATGGAAAAGCTAGACAACCAATAAAAGAGGGTAGACCTCTAATGGAAACACGTCAAGAATGATTTGATTGCAGTAAAGGATTTACCTACAAACATGATGGTCATTCTACTTTCTAGATATTTTAATAGATTGATATAGCTAGGTGTGAATGGATAGGTAGAATACACTCAACTGCTTAGGACTGTACAGAAACAATTTGAACATATGATAACATTTTATCCACATATGGTTCCTCAAATTAAAAACTTCCACTCCGATTTTCAAACTAAATCAGACAGATAATGACATAATGTAGCAAAAACTTGAGATGACATTCTGCAAGTGAGACAATCTTGTTAGTTCTGCACTTTGATGATGACTAATACTATAGAATGGAAGAAGTCCACATTACTGTCATAAGAGAGCAATACTGAGAAAGATGGGAATTTCTAACAACACAAGCAAATGTAATTCAGTAATTAGAGAACATAACAGAGTAGTTTTAAAAATAACAAAAAGCTCCTAACCTGAAGTAAATGTTATTTGTTCAAGAAATCACACATGGGTGGGGGGGGAGGGTGGTAAACTACCTAAGAACTCATAAACACAGTTCAATTAATTACATTTCCAATAATAAAAACTTTTAGATAGTTTTTTTCTTGTGATTAATTAAAACCCTAGAGACAGTTTAAATACGCTCCTTATGTACAATAACTTCCAAGAAGTATAGGAAAAAGTACTTTTTCACAATACTAGAAACCATTGCTAATGAAACTTGGACGACAAATATAAAAACAGCGTGGGAAAATATATTTTATGTTGAACTTAAAATGCTGCAATGTAGGATAACTTTGTAACACCATTTTAATTAAGGGGTTCTAGTTTTAAAATGTCACTTATAATAGAGGTGGAAGAATTTAGGTAACCAACTAGAAGAACTCCTTTAATGTTGTTTGGCAAGACAGAAGCCATGAAGTTAATACACCTACTCTTCCCACCCATGGCTCATAGAAGACTTGATCAAGCCCAAATTAAGTTTGCAAGTCTAATGATCAATAGTGCACATTTAACTGGGTGTTCCCTATTTTCTCCCTGAAAAGCAAATTACTGATCATTTTCACAAATGCCATCCAATGCAGTGATGCTTGAACCATCTTCTCACTAACAAAACAAACCCCAAAGAACAAAAGAAAGAAAGAAACAAACAAAAAAGCCCCAAAACACTCCACAAAAACCCAAACCCAGGAGGGGAAATAAGGAGGTGCAAACAAGAGATTTCAAGAGCTTTTGCTCACTCCTGGTTTCGAAACAGTATTTCAGGAAAACAGAATTTTACCTTCCTGCTAATGACTCCCAGAACAAATGAATGGGCTTATTTTCTAGTAAGATAAGTTTGAAGTTCCTCAACCCCATGAAACTGCACCACTTTAATGAAGAATAGAACATGTATGGTGACATGCTAAAAAAATAAAATAGGCTGTTCTTTGTGGCAGTGAACAAACAATATCAGAAATGGAAAAAGTCTTGTGAGAAATGGGCTGGTGAAGAAGGAAGAAAAGCTAACCTGAATACCTTAAAAGCTGAGGCTGTCTCTATTGTTTAAGATGGAGTTTTCTGTTGTTTTTATCCCGGGGTCACTGTGTCTTCTTCCCAAAATCCCTTGAGAGGAACCCTTATCTCCCTAGCTAGGTCTGAAAAAATGTATCCTTGAAGTGTGTTTAAAGTTTCCTATTGGCCCTTAGTTAACCCTTTCCTATTGGTTGTTATTCCTAGTTTTCTATTGGATCTTTTACGATCCATCGAGAAGGTATAAATACCTCTGCCCATGTAATAAACTCTCTCTCTGCTCCCTCTCCGGTGGTCTCTGTGTGTCTCTCTGCAGGGCACCCCGGGGCCCGCCCTTGGTGGGGGGAAGCTACGGTGGGAAGGGCAACTCCCTGCAATGTATAGGAGAGACAGCCTCCCATTATCGGGACGTGATCCCCCATAAATCAACCATCGTAGTTCTTATTTTACACAAGTCCAACTCGGACTATCTCCACTCTCCCAGTAGTACATCATCTCCTTTTTAAGCCCAGCATGGCCCCCTTAACCTGTTCATTTACTACCACTGCTACAAGCTGCAGAGGAGAGTCAGAAAAAAAAATCTCTGCCATCTCTGCCATAATTATTTACATAAACTTTTGTAGATTAGCTAATTTAACCAGATCTTCTATTACTATTCCTGAGTAATGTCATCAAACATGGTGTTAACTTCCTTCTGAGTGAACAATAACATTTTGTAAGAATCACCTTAGGCAGGAAGGAAGCTTCAGTCTCTGTGCCTAGACACACTATGGAGCATACAAAAAACTCACTTCTGAATCTTTTCATTTAGAACATTCAGTACACAAACCTATTTCAAAAATATCTGAGAGAAATACTACTTTTGCACTCATTTTACAAAAGGATAGATAAAACATTTCTGTTAGAATCTTACCTGTACCCGCTGAACATTGTCTATGCATTGCTTCTCTGTTTCTAGGACTGTAGATTTCAACTCTGAATTTGAAAAGATACAGATTTTAAACTTTTATATATAAAAAATTAATTTACCTATTGAAATACACATTTAAAATACATGAAAGGAGGGTAGAATTAAAAAGAAAACAATGTTAACTGTTCCACTTTCCAAATTACCTCTAATATCAAGTAAACAATTGTATGTATAAATAAACCCAGTCTAAACTCAATTTGCATGTATGCATTATGACAAAACCTTAACTGTTGTCATCTTAAACCTGGCAGAAGTCCATTTTGATTGATCAAAATTTCAGACTCACAGAAAAATAGTTATTTACGACTATTATACACAGTCCACAGAAAGCCAAGGGGAGGTTCTCAGGCTTGTTCCTCCCATCTTATCTCAATAAGTATTTTTTTCCTTAAGACTGATGGCTGTTGCCAGCTATCTTATCTTTTTTCATATTCTCCACTGGCCCTCTTCTACCCTACCACAGTAATTTGAAATCTCCACAATGATTTATATAGTGATACAGATCTAAAAAGGGCAACAAAACATGAGACACCCCAAAACAGATTCTGTTTCTTACTTTAAAACCAGATCATTTTTCTGACCTTAAAGAACCTCACTGTGCCTCAGTTTGCTTGCCTGATCGGAAATAATGGGAAAAGAGGAAACAAATAAGTAAACAACTCCATGGCAGCTATACAGCGCAAAGATCTCTAACCAGTTTAGCAGCTACTGCTCGTGATGCCTCTTTACTGATCGTAACCTAATTTTGTACACATAACAAGAACAGAAATATTTTTGTTACACTTGCCCAGAGAATATACATGTTGCACACTTCTTACATCTTTCGAAGGTACCGTTATTCAACAGGGGATTCTCTTGAGCATTTGAAGAAAGAATGAAGCTGCTGTGATCCAGAACCTCTGGATAGAAGAGGAGACCAAGGGGAGACCTCACTGCAGTCACAACTTCCCTGAGAGGGGAAGAGGAGGGGCAGGCATTGATCTCTTCTCTGTGGTCACCAGTGACAGGACCCGAGGGAATGGCCTGAATTTGTGCCAGGGGAGGTTTAGGTTGGACATTAGAAAAAGGTTCTTCAGTCAGAGGGTGGTTGGGCACGGAACAGGCTTCCCAGGGCAGTGGTCACAGCACCAAGCCTGACAGTTCAAGACACATTTGGACTATGCTCTCAGGCGCATGGTGTGACTCTTGGGGATGGTCCTGTGCAGGACCAGGAGTTGGACTCTATGGTCCTTGTGGGTCGTTTCCAACTAGCACTATCTGTCATTCTGTGATTCATAATTCTTAGACATTTGATCTCCTCACAGCTTTTTGACAAACCCAGCTGTTGGGAGGTGAGACACACAAGGGCGAAGTTTCATTGCCAGTGTCAATTATGCTGCAACGCTACCCCTTGAAAATTAACAGGCCACAACTGTTTGTTTTTTTTTAACCTGGATGTGGAGAGGCTGCCATTAACAGGAAATAATCATTTAGATTTTAGATATTCTTATGGTTGAGAAAAATTTTAATATTAATTTGGTCTTTACTTACAATGGGTTTATTCTTTGATTATTTTCTAGTACTAGACAACACATTAAAACACACGATAATGTTTTCTATCATGCAAATTAGCACAACTACCTCCCTACTCAAAAGTACTTTAAAAATAGTAACAGACTGCTCCTATCTATTAGTCAGTATTTAATTTGACAGATTTCTCTAGCTTACTTTTTCCTCAGAGAGATTTTGTTCTAAAAAGGGTTCTCAATATAAGCTGAAGTCAGGGTAACATGACCAGTTAACTTTAAGGTTAGCTTGACAAAATTCAGCAAATACAATCTATTCCCAGCAAAGTAACAGGATTTTATCTTTGTTAAACAAAGTGGAAAAAAACAAAACAAAAACGAAGCCAAACCAACCAACTAAAAAAAAAAACACAACAAAACCAACTAACACAACAACAACAAAAANAAAAAACAAAAAAAACAAAAAAAAAAAAAAAAAAAAAAAAAAAAAAAAAAAGAAAAAGATGACAAGGAAACAAAAAAGGGCTCAGGAAAGGAAAAAGGTGCTATATGACAAAAAAATTCTTTCCTTTAAACCAAACCAAGCATTATCTTTTTGTAATTTTTTGGTTTTAGATTTTTATTTTTTTTTACAGATACTAGCAGACTTCAGGTTGTAAACCCACAGAGAGATTTAGTGTCCTGTGACTGTTTCATTTTGCAGACTGAATCTCTTCACAAGTGTTTAAAACAGTCACATGGGAGATGTGACAACCAGGCTCTAGTGCCTGCTTACTTGCCTTTTCCTATACATTTAAGTAGAATAGTGTCAACCGTAAAGTATTAAAATAATTGAATTTCAAATGCCCTGTTAAGTTTAGATTCAGGCAATGTGCTGAGATGTGAGAATGGTAGACTGAAATGCCATAAGAAATGTCAGATTTTGGGTATTCAATTAGAAAATTAGTGGCATATACACTAATCTTATTGGTAATGTTGGCTCATTTTGTGCAAAACTTTATCTGAATCCAGAACTGAAAAATGTTTTTAGCACAAGCATCTGCTGACTTGAACCCAAATTCTCATCAGTTATTTCCAAATTTCAGTTTTTAAATAAATAGCCAACCTAAAAAAAATCTAAAACAAAGAAACCCCTCAAATTAAATTAAAAAATCCTCAACGAAACAGCAACAATCAACCTGACAAAAAAACCCAAAAGCCCACACACAACCAACAAAACCTCCTGACCACTAACAGCCCTTTTCTCACACCCAACAATGTTCCACACGATACAGAGCATACAGCAAAACTATTTAATACCTACTCTACTAAACAGAAGATTAGCTACTTTGATAATTTAGCAAAGATTTTCTAAGACCTCGCAGAATTTTGTCTTGCCTTACTAAAAGCTTGAAGGCCTACTATTGCCCTTATGCTAACATGCATAATAAAAATACTTTCTCTATAAAAATATCCTGCTGCATTCCTTTCTCTATCAATACTTTTGTCTAAAACACGTTTCTGTTTGTGAACTATTGTTTCTAATATTAATATTAAATCTGTTTAATCCAGACATCAATAATTCCATATAATACTAAAAACAGCTACCCTGCACACAAGAATTTAAAACTTTTTAAAATGTGTTTTTCCCCTACACCTTTCAATGGTGCATATACATAAAGCAATTTAGTAACAAATCTTGAAGAAGGTATTTATCCTCAGGTTTCACATCACTCACCTCCAGGTTCTTCCAAATGGAAAGCATACAAACATTAAAAAAAAAAAAGTTAGATAATTTATCTACCTGATTTGTATTCAGAATTATAATTTTTCTTTTTTTCACTCCATGCCCCACACTATAAAATTCACATCAAGATTTCAATGAAGAAATTTTAAGAACTGTGTCTGTTATGTTTAGAAACAGTCATAATACACAATTTGCCACTTGGCTTTTAACTCTTTCCTTAATGTTTTTGCTTTTTTTTTGGAGGGCGGGGGCTGAGATAAGGAACAGACGAGTCCTGTGCAAATTACATCCAGTGGTTATTCAATAGAACCAAATAATTAAATAGAATGTAGTAGTATTAAATAGAACAGCATAGGGTGGCAACAAACCATGTATAAAATGAATACATATAAAAATTATTAATATTATCCTTCTGGTAGAAATACACTTCCAAATGTATCTTTAGATTTCAAAATACTTTATATATGTCCATTTTCTTCTACATTTTACAGCATAAAAGTGTTTTTAACTTGCACCAGCCTCTGCCAGACTAAAACTTCAAAATAAAATAGCAATTCATCCATTTGTTTTTCTAGTGCAGAGTATGTTCATAAGTGCTCTGATCACAAATCCACTAGCAAAGTCTCTGAGTAACACACAGAGTATCTGGCAGTGAATTCTACTACCACATATGGCAGCACTTTCATTGAACACTGCATGAAACAATAGATTGTAATGTAATAAACTGGACCAGCTCAATCCATTCGAGTAGTACTATAGTGTTCCACAGTCCGAATTGCATCGGTGAGATAGATGCAGAAATGTTTCCTCAACCTCCAATAGAACTCAGGAAAAGTCACAGCATAAATAAAAATTAAATATTGCTATATTATTCTATCAGCATCACTTGTTTTGCTTGTGAACACTGAAATAAGTGATACTAGTGAAAGTAAAGTGTGGCCATGATAAATGGTGTCCATGCAAGAAATACTCTGTTTATGTTCTGGAGGAAGTGGCAGACAAGTCCCAAAGAGAAGCAAATCTGAAATTAACTCCATCCAAAGCCTACAAGTAATACAAAGAGATCTGTTGAAATAACAACTTAATTCTTGAAATCTGAGCAATGAAAGAAAGGAGGTGTAGGAAATGGAAAATTTGAGAATATCCAGTGGCTCTCCGTGGAGGGCATGGGGATGAGTCCAGTCTAGAAACGTTGAGAGCTGCTGTATATAACTAATGGAAAGCAAAGCCTCCAAGAACCTGTGGTATTTGTGCATCAACACTATTAACAGAAAGCAGCTTTGAAATTCTCTTCTAAATTTCTTTGTCAGCTACAAGAGAGGGGGGTTTCTTAGTCAGTTTTGTTTTAATTCCCAGCTTAAACAAAGCTCTTAATAAGCATGAAGAAGATTGAAGAAATTTGGCTTGTAGCAAAACCTCATAAATTTTAAGATAAACTGACTTTGTAAACAAGACCTCACTTATTTTTTCAGATACACTTTCTCTACCACTCTGTCAGCATGGAACTGCTGAATCTACAGACGAATATTTTATACCACTACTAACTTTCAGTATACCACCAGTGGGCTTCTGAAGTTTTCCATATTTTTAAGGAGAGAAAAGAACCCCTATTTCATGGCTCTGAAGGTATGTAAACTGTAAAAGAACAAAGGTCACAACACCTGGTAACCACTAAGTCAGCAGATGCCAGATACACATCTTGGTTGTTAACAAAAAGAATGCATTTTTGCTGAGTACTTTGTATTAGATTCATACTAGCTAACACTATTTCTGATGCTAATCTAAGATCTTCAAAGTCATGTATTTGTTAGTAGATAAGATACTAAGTTTATATCTTGGATTCTAAAAAACAGTATCTGTTCCTATGCCATACATTTCTGAACTGTACCTTCTTCCGAATTTTTGAGTCTTTGTTCTTCATCTGGAGGTTTGGGCGGCGGCCACGCAGATGGAATCCTCCTTGGAAAGCTTCCTTCAATGTAATCCGTTGAATGTGTGGGTTGGCTAACTGCAGCCCAAGTGTAAAGCTGGTCTTGCTGTAATTATTTAAAAAAAAAAAAAAGTTGAGAAGTTCAAATAGAAAGACAAGCTCAAAATATCTGAGCTCTTGTTTCCAGTTCAAATAACTCAATATCTACCTCTGCATCAAGGCTGACTTGGTTTTATGCTCTTCATCTCCTGATAAAGACTTAAAACTATATTAAAATAATTATTTCTATTAACAACAGAAGATTAAACTTTTAGTTACCTACAGCACAACAACATGCTAGGATACAGCTCGGCACTCTTTTGAGCATAGGGAACTCTTCTCCGCTTCTTCTCAGAGAGATAACTCATTCTGTCTATCATGACTGCACTTTGTGAATATAGCCAGTTTTATAGGTTAGAGAAAAATATTTCGGTCCACACTCTGCATAATCTTTTTACACCAAGCGCACAAGCAAGGAAAATGAAAAGGATTAATTCAGCATAAATTAAACTGATACACTTACTCATTCCAGCCCTATTTTTATCATTTACATTTTCATATTCTCCACAAGGCAGGTAAAAAGGTGCGTTTTCTTTTGGAGTGAAGTGAAAAACCCAACAAAACCATCAAAACAATGGCTAAAAGTATTCTTAGTCCTATGGGCTCAAATCAGATTATACTTATTACTCAGTAGCTTTGAGTTTGATTCTACGATTAAAAGTAGGACATGTAGAGACTGTCTGATGAAAACTAGGGCAAACTTATGCTTTCAGCCAACAGAAAGATTTTAGATGACCACAGTTCAAGTAGTATTCTTGTGACTCATAATATGCACACCTTTTGATTAAACCATTAGAATATTTTAAATTCTATAATGATAATTCACAGTAACTGCATGAGTATCCTAATAAGTGGTCTAGAAAGACAAATACTGTAATAGAAAACTGGAAAAATAAAATTAAGTCACAGGATGAAAATGCAGTCATATAACCATAATACCTTTTTATAGAGCTGATGTTCATTTGGCTTCATTCATGCAATTGCCTGAATAAAACATTGCTAATATGTATTTTTCATGTTACATATTTAATTTTTTGATTTTTTTTTTTTATTATTATTTTGAGAGACACTAAACATTGAAGTAGTATTCAGGGGAAAGAAGAAAATGGCACTTTTTCTTGGGAAAATCACAATTCTATGTGACTAATTTTTACTTACCTAAAAATAAGTTGTAATAAGAGTGTTAATGTTCCATTGAGAGCAACTTTCTTGGAACAGACAAATGCTGATTATAAAGTATAAAGTTTTGGGTTACAGAGGGTGCCCTAGTCAGGGCCAAGGGAAGCTCATTAGCCCTTCCCATCATAAAATACATGATGAAAATCCAGACACATACACTGATCTTAGATAAAGGTAAAAATAAATGGATAAAAAGTTTAATAAAAAATAAGATCAATTTCTTTACATAGCCCTGAACTCTATGTTCCTTGAAAAGCCTGTCCTTTCCATTAGTATTCTACTGCATTTGAACATTTGAAAAGGCTTGATTAATGCAGTCCTTTGAGCAACTTAGTTCTTTCCCTTTGTCTAATTCCAGCTTTTTTAGGGGTATGTACTTCTGAGTTTTTGCTCAATTTCTAGTCCTGTTTGAGTGAAAAGGGGAGGGAGAGCCATATCATATACACTGCACAAAGAAAAGGAAAAAGTGCTGGATTTTGCTATTTGTCTCGGCACCATCTACATCTCAGAAACACAAAGGAAAATAAGATTCAAAAAAGTCATTGAGGCAAACCAGAGCAAATATTTTCTTGCTGACTCTACTACCTTGTGCAGTCCAGGGAACACAGGGGGCAGAGTGTTAACTGGTTAAGCACAGTCGATTTTCAATAGGATTGCATGTAGGGTTATAGGGCAATAAAACAAAATACTGTAGATAATACTGACATAGCACGAATGAGGAAGACAAACAGTTAAACTCTTCTTGGACATGACATTTCGACATGACATTTCACTATGTCAGTCTTTGAAATATTTAATACAATCATTTTACAACAGAATTTTGAAGTATGATTAATCTACAGGAATTAAGATGGGTTTTAAAACATAGCTCAGAATTATTATACAGATGGGATACATTATGAAGGTAATAAAATATGAAGTACCTATGTTCTTGTTGATGTAATTTACAGCATATAAACTATGAACAGTTATAGATTAAGACATCACACAACTCCATAACCACCTCTCAGTCCAGTATGGGAGCTTTGTTGGTGAATATAAAAGACAGTATTTTTCGTTTGTATTGCATTTGGGGGGGATCTTTTTTCATTCGCCATTCAACATAAAGACAATGGAATAGAATCTTTATGTAATAGAAATTTACAGATGTAAATGTAGACCTGCAAGAATTCCTCAGAGGGACGTGCATTACAATTAAAATGTATACATTTTCAACATATAAATAAAGTATTTAACAACAACTACTTTCATATAACTCCCAAGGTTATAAGCATAATTTAAAATATGAAAAACCCTCATGACAGAAAGGTAGTCTGAAGCTCTGGACTTTAAGTTGATAGCCCATAATTCACACATTAAAAAGGAGAAGATTAACCCTGTCTCTACTTTGATGCCCTTCAAAAGAGGTGAATCATTTATTTGAACGTACTAATTCCTATGCACTGAAGCTATGGTCCAAAATCTAATCCTCTTTGGTTTTTTTCAGCTCCTTGTCAGTTAATAACACACCTCATTTCTACTTTTTCAAATCTGATAATGCCTTAAACATGCATGATTATTAGAACAGTTTGAAAAAAGAAGTCATATGCAGCCAATTTATGATGTCCAAGTATTACTTAAGCAAAAAACCAAAATAATCCAGTTTTAGAAATAGAGATTCTTTTATCATTAATAGCTGTAACACAATCATCCATGATCCTAGATTTCCACATTCAACTTTTTCTCCTTTAATCTTTTCATTTCAGAGGCAATTTTTGCTAATTATCATTGTACATACAGTCAAGGAATAGCCTTACCGTGATCAAGATACTAATACATCTGGAATTTCCACTTCATCTTGCACAGACTCCACTATTTAGTGTTTAAAGTATCTCTTTAGAGAGGGAAAAAATACATATTTATTCTTGTAATGAATAATCCCAGTCTTATTCATTCAGACTCATGTCTGGGCAGACACTGAAAGCTTAAAGCTGTCTCAGTGCACTGAACATGATGTCAAGAAGAGTTCTTGTTTCCACACATCCTTACACAGCACTTTCCACTGGTTCTTAAAAGTGCAGAGCATCTGCACATGGGCAAGGCAAACTGCCTGCAGGATCTGATGGTACCTAATCAATACACATTTTACCACTTAGAGATGCTAGCGTTTAGAACCACAGAGAGTCAGGTCTGTAGAGTTTAACTCACTCTCTTCCCAGACAGCTCTCAGTACGCACAAAGAATGGCTTTTTGTAACAACTTTTCATTCTCTGGTACCACAGTGTTACACTTCAAATACATAATAGATTAAATATTTAATATGTTCCTTCATTGCTTGAGCGGAGGATGTTTTCCAGCTAGTCTTTAAAGGTGGAAAACAATGCTGTCAGCTACTCAAAGGGCCTTTTAGCAAGGGACATGCAGAAAGAGGCTATAGAACCCAGAACTAAGGCCATGAGCTAGACTCCCAGCAATCATCAGAAGTCATTCTAGTGGGCCAGAAGCTTTCAGAAAAGACATCATACATTTTTTACACAGAGAGACCACGTTTGTTCCCTGGACCACAGGCTGAATTACAGATTAGTATAACCCTCACTGTAGGAATAGAACACCTTGAATGTATGCTTCATTGTTCACAGATATACAGGTAATACAATCTTCTGCTCAATATTGCTTCAGTTGTTAATCATCTGTTTATCTGCTTCCAGTTCAAAAAAACCAAAGATAGCCATTGTGAGAAATGCTTAAAAGACATACAAGAGGTGGAGCTGAAACAGCAACAGGTATATACACATTTGTCCAAAATGGCTGCAAAAGCATAAATTAGTAATGTCAGAATCAAGGGGGTGGAAAACCTGAACAGAATTATTTTGACAATATTTGTCAACAAGGAAAAAAAAACAACCAGAAGCTCAGGCAGGTAGGAAAGATGAGGCAATACAGGACCACGCTGCTATCTAGAGTCACCTTTGCTCTTCAACTCTCAGCACAGCAGTAGGTTGGGGAAGTATATTAGCAGTACCTCTAAATTTTCTTGCCGGAGAGTACATTGGTACTAACTTTCTGACGGCTCCTGCATTAAGCCTTGATGCAATTGGGCTCTGCCTTGTAGGAAATTTCTTTTGAAACAGTAAACTTCAAAAAATTTTCCACTAGAACACAAACAATCAAAGTTATCCTGCAAAAGGGAGGACAGAAGGATTGGCGTGTTCACAGAGAGGTATAAATGTGCCAGGAGAAAACACAGAGCAGGAGTTACAAGAAGGTTCCTATTCATCAAACCAGTCTGGATGACATTTTTTCAATAGCAAGAGGTGAAGGAATGGGTAGAGGAATTAAACCGCATTTAAGGTGGAACTAGATGGAACTTAATGAGGAATTACATTTTATGGTAATTGGGATAGGAAGGGACCAGGCTCCATATCTCAGAGGTGTTTTCCAGGCTAAGAGCTCCAGAGAAACTGTACATAACTGTTTGTCATTTAGTCTGTTTAAAGTGCATGGAAGGAGTTTATTTTTTTTCCATTTGGGAGGTTTAATCATTCTAGTATACCAAGTATACAGCCTCTAAAATAAAGGCACACAAATAGTTAATTGGAGAAGCAAGGTTTTGGTTTGAGAAACTAGAGCCAGACTACCTCCTATCAGCAGGAGACTGCTTTATTTTAAGCAGCTTTTAAAATCAAGTAATCAATACTATCAAGAATGGTGAAAGTGGTTTACTTTTTGAGGAGCGGTTCAGTATCAAAACTCTGTCTTGCGCAGACTGAAGCAGAGCAGTGATTAAACATGGCTCTCAACTTGTACTACCTGGCTGTATTAGTGAGCACAGGTGCCTTGCAAGGTTGAAAAAAACCAAGTCCTTCATAATACTTAATGTATTGCTGAAGTAGCATTTTCTCCTCATGAACTAAATTTGACATGTAAGCATTCTATTTGAGTCTTTTTTTTCTGTTCAGAGAACCAATGTGGCTCAAAAATTAATTTAAAAACACATCAAGTGTCAAAAATTACGACACATTTATTTCCCATGACACCTCCTCAATGCAAAAGAAAAGTCTTCTTTGATCCCATCAAACTTTGCTTAGGATTCAACACCATATCCCAGGAATATGAGAGGTAAATAGAGCCAATAGCCTTGCAGTTATGGTTCTCATGGGGAAGGAAATTGGGAAACTAAATTTCAGATTTCCACATTTATTCTCATTCTATTCCAGAGATAATATTTTGGTCCTTCCATTCCCCAATAATTTCTGCATTTTATATAGCTGAGTAGGTTGAACTGATGAGTTTACAACACTTTTCTTGAAAGGTGGAGTAGTGGCTAACTTTCTGTAAAATAGAAGAACATCAAGATCTAGCCTCTTTAAACATCTGATTTGAACTCCCACTTGGAAGGCCACATCCCAAGACCATTACATTATCAGGTATTACTTGGATGACCTGACAGTTTGTCCTTTCTCATTAACTCTCCAGAAACTGTAAGCTGAGACAAGAAGTTTCTCCATCAGGGGTTGTTTACCCTTACACTGACACAATTCCACAATAAACTTGGATTCTGAAAAATTTGAATTGCCCAAATAAAACTTGGAAAATTCCTTTCACCTCTATTCAATTAGACAATGTGATTATTACTACTGTAAAACTTTCTCTTGGAAAGAAAGGCATGCAATATACAGAAATTCAACTCTCACTGTATTCTCAATTCCAAGCTAGAAAAAAATTTGAGTCATTACAACTGAAAGTCCTAAGAAAGTGAATTCATGTACAGAAAGTCATAAAATATAAAGATCTATTGAGGCAACAGGCTGTCCACCTTCACCTTATGCACAATGATTCTCAAAATTTTAAACAGATGGTGTAAACTTAACATAGAGTATATGCCTCTTGCAGCAGTCCTTCAGAATAACAAGAAGGTAAGCAATGTTCTTTGCAAAAAGAGGCATCAAAACCTAGCAAAGACCTACATATGAAACATCTCAGTCAAAAGTGTATACAGTAACATCACCACAACTAAGCAGATAGAAGAGAAAGAAAAAAAGAGGAGTAGAAGACTGCAAGGCCTAAGCTAACAGTTATAAAGTAAATAAGCAGGGAAATAAAAAAAGGCAGGAAAACAGCATAAGATCAATACTTCAGCCAAGTGACCAACCAATTGTTTCCATTTTACTACACTCAGGAATATTCAGAGTTGCTCACCACAAAAGACAAAGTGTCACAAAGTGTGATTGGGCAATGGAAGAGGAGACGTGGGGACTTTGATGTAGCCAAAACGAACTACTACCGTGGTATCCTACATTACAGAGATTAAACAGCAGGTTATTGATGGTTTTTCTCTGTTCTAGTCCACAATTTTAACTTGTGAACTTTTAAAGTTTTATTAGCTATTGACCTCCAATATACTGCTTTGACAAATTTCATAAAATGGGACTACATTCAGTCTTACTCATTTTATGCCCAAGCATTCAAAGCATGCTTGAAGAAATGCTGCATTATTGCAAGCTCAGTGCTGCAGTCTGGAATTGAAGTTCTCTTAGCTGATACCAGTTCGTGGGAAAGTTCTTTGGACACTGATTCTTCTTTGGACACTGATTCCTGCTATTTTGGCTCTCTGACTTCCGAGAAAGAAGTCTGCAATCTGTTTACCTACTAATTTTCAGACTGGCATAAACAGTGCAAATAAGCTAAAATTAAGTAGTGTCTTCATGCCACTAATTTCTCTTCCTTCTGACCTGAAAAGTCCCACC
Organism: Grallaria varia; assembly: GCA_013396735.1. NCBI lineage: Eukaryota > Metazoa > Chordata > Aves > Passeriformes > Formicariidae > Grallaria > Grallaria varia. The sequence goes on along the minus strand of VWZG01012838.1, from coordinate 506,857 downwards.
ATCTGCTACTACTCAGCAGAAAGCAAGCAGTGTCTTTGTTTCCTTAAAAAGCATTTGCATCACCACAGGTGGCCAGGAGATAATAGGAAAACAGCCATTTTTACAGCATTTCCCATTCATGCTATCTGCCTCCCTGCTTCCTTGGGGAAGCATTATTTCAGAAACAGATGACAGCTTAGTCAGGTATCATAACTACAAATCTCAGAAGAGGAAGTGCCTATCCCAAACTGTCAAACATGACAATATATAAAATCATATCACAACACAGTAAAGAACAACACCATCCAGAATACATCTATTTAGTTCTTTTGTTACCGAATATTCTGAAACAGCTGATAAATTGAGAAAGAATGAACAGCCATACTCAACACAGTAACAGCATTAAATAAAAGCACAAAAAAAAAAAAAAAAAAAAAAAAAAAGGAAGG
>VWZG01012838.1:424028-506420 GCA_013396735.1 Grallaria varia | reverse complement strand
AAAAAAGAAAGAAAAAAAAAGAGAGCTAGCCCAGTCAAAATGAAACCAGAAACAAATTAAGATGAAAGTTTAGTGTGTATTTCAGACACACACACTTGAAAAAGTAGTTACTGGGCCCTTCAGTGTGCATGAAATTAAGTTCCTCAAACAAGGAGTACAGTAGAAAGACAAAGGTATGCTCACTTTCTCTTTCAAAAGCACTTACTAAATGAAAAACAAAGTTCCTATCTCAAAATAATTTAAGCTTTCATTGAGAATTTAAGTGTTTTAAACCTAATGTTCAGAAAAAACTCACAAAGTTGTCAGAAAAAGAGTAGAAATTTTTTATGAAAGGAAAACCTGCCTATAACTTAAGACTGTACAGTGTGAACTGGAAAATCTGAAATGGGAAGTCATAATTAGGAAGTACACATCCACCATGTGTAGTAATTGCAGTAACTGGATAAAGTGCAAGCACAGGGTACTGTCAATACTTAATAACACAGAGATGCTAAATAAAATTCCATTGCATTGACAGGAAAATGCCTGCTTCTTGCATTGGTGTATGCACAGTTCAAATTCTAATGCAAATGTGTATCTCTGAGGATAGCCATCTTACAGTTTTTGTGATACATTGTTAACAGAGGAGCCACGCAGTTGATATCTTTACTTGCTAAAAATTGTTACCCTCCAACAGGTGGCTGCAAAAACTTTCCTGTGGTTACATTCTTGCCGAAGATGCCCAATTTTCGCCAGCTCAATAAAGTCAATGTTTATTTTTCCATAAGAGGATAATATAACATGGTAAAATGCTAAAAAGCTTAGGACTACAGCTGTGCCACGTGCAGCAAGGTAGGCAGTTCTCTTCTCGCAGCTAACAAGTGACAGGACAACAGCAAATGGCCTCAAGCTGAGCCAGAGAGGGTTCAGATTGAATATTAAGAAAAATTTCTTCACTGAAAGGGTGGTCAAACATTGGAACAAGCTGCCCAGGGAAGTGGTGGAAGCACCATCCCTGGAAGCTTTCAAAAGTAGTTTGGCTGTGGCACTTGGGAAAATGGTTTATTGGGGAACACAGTGGTGGTGTGTTAAAAGATGGACTCGGGGATCTTAGAGGTCTTGACTAACCTTAAAGATTCTGTGATTTGGGACTAAAAGTTTTTCACAGACCATTAATTTCTTACATATCAGAGGATAACAATTCACAACTGCTAAAAGGGGGAAAACATAAAAGGCAAGCAGGCAGTAGCTATTTTAAATAGCAAAGACAAGCACTTTTTTCAGAGAACATAATCTATATAGGCTTTTGCTAATCTATCTTTCTATAAGTCAACAGTTTACTTCCTTGGCTTTTAAAATTTATTTAAAACCTGTTTTTCCTTTATAAAATGTTAGCAGAAGAATGAGAGACTAAAGACAGCCTTATGAGTAAGAAGTCATGACATACATGAGGCAATAATTAGCAGCATTTCCATGAAACAGGAAACTAGCAATGAAGGCTATGTATTTCTAGACAGGGAACCTGCCACTGAACACTTACTTACTCTTTAAGATACTCTTTATGTTATAATAGTGGGTAGGAAGAGCTACAGCCAAAGCTTCCACTGCTCCTCAACAGCAGACATCTTAAAACCCTCAATTTCTATTACTTTTAAAGTTTTGTTTAGCTTTTGTTTTTCAGACTAATCTTTTATTCTGAGCATCTGCCACCATCTGTTTCAAAAGAAATAACTGATAAAATGGGTCAAGAATGAACATGCACGTTCTCTCATAAGTTCTTAAAATAGTTCTAAAGTGTCTGTCCTTTGGGCTATAACCCAAAATTTGACAAAAAGCCCAGAGGTACTTCACGAGCATGTCATCTCCATTCACCATTGAGAGCTATTCAAAAACCCAAGTAATTTATAAGCCTGTGGAAACTGGACACTGTCCTTGGCGTAAATGTGATTACATCTGCTAGTTCTCTGAAGATTTCTACTTTCATTTGGCACTTGTTGGTCCTTCATGTTGCCATATTCTAAAAAAAAGGAGTGAACATCACATCCACAAAGCATAGCTACACCAGGAACATGAGTGCTAAGAATATAATTTAAATTGGCTTCCAGGAGCCATTATAATACTGCCCTAACAATCTAAGAGCTGTGAAAGTTGTCTTTACTTTTAATACACTGCTTAATTGGAGTCCAAGAGTGTGGATCCAATAAGAAATTTAAAAGTGGGCATCTACCATTATTTAATAGCCTACACTAAAGCCTGGAATATCTTGGGAGAAATAAAAAAAAAACCAAGAACAACAAACAAAGAAACAGATCTTTTATATGCTACAGAGAAAACAGACACCGGATTTGGATACACATTTCTAAGGCAGCAAGAAGTAGAGCTGACCACCAGGCATGAGTAATAAAGAAGATAAGAATATAATCAGAATGTGCAATTGCAAACATTTCAAGACAGCAGAGAGTACAGCATTAGCCATGTTAAATTAAATTCACTGGAGGACATCCAGGAAACGAGATCAGAGTGAGAGAATAAGACTACTAAATAATCTGTTTCTATTCATCTCAAGCTGTGAGCAATAGATCGCAGAGTGAACAAAACTTACTGAATTAAGTTAGTTTATGAAAGTAATATCTTCAAAAAACAAAGTCTGTGGGACCACACATGCAAAAGGGGAATCATGGATTTTATTCTACATGAAAAAATAATAAGTTAAAGCTTAGAAATACATGGGATCAGTCATAAAAGTAGAAAAGAGAGGATTCAAGGAAGGATTTCAGGGAAAAAGTGTTGGCAATTCTAAGTAAAAATATTTTAGAGGAATGACCTTAGAGACTTTGCAAGCACCACACTAAGATGAAAATCAAAACAGCCAAATAACTTACATGAAGGAACAATCAAGCACCATGGATGGAGAAGGGAGGAAGGACAACAAGGTAGCAGACAAACCTGGCAGGGACCAAGACAGGGCTACAGGAGCTTTGTTGACGGCAGTTTCAGATAAATGAAATATCACTCAAACTGGAGGCAACCCAAATTAAACTAGGGGTACATCTGAAAAACCCAGAGATGAAAGAAGAATATGGGACTGGCTGTGCTTCCAATTCTGGAGTAAAGTCAAAAAAAGATGTATCTCTCAAGTCTAGACTGTTAAAATTCAGGTATTACTTAAAGCTAGTCTGATTCCTGTGTCTTTGAAATAAATGGTTAGATAAAAATTAAAATCTTGCTCTAACAAGTTAAACAAGCAAAGAAGCAAAACCCAAAAACCTAAATATACGCAAAACCCCCAAAGTACAGACATGGAGAGAAATGCAAGAGAGGATATGACTTACATATTTTCATGCCCTTTTTAAAGTAATATAAAACATTTCCATATTTTTCTCCCAATAATTACTAATTGTTTAATTTCCTTACATAACAATCAGCATTTATTTCCTGTAAAATATTTTAATTAATATAAGAAAAAAAATCAGCTAGGAGAAGCATAATTTTGAAGTTTTCAGCCATTTATACTGCGAGTTCTAAACATTTTCACTTAGTAGAACATGTAATGAATAAACAGATAGGTGCACTGTGATTACCAAGGCTGAAGCAGAAACATATTCCAAAACTCCTTAGCAGCAGCTCGCATATTTGCACCATGTGGAATTCAGTTATCGAAATACTAGTGTTCAGGACAGATGTACGCTCCTTTGAAATAGGATGTACTACTAGTTACAAACACTGGGCTTTACTCCTGGCATTGTGTTACAGGAGTGTGATCTATTTAGTGGATTTATGAAGAAAAATTGTCACAAATGCTGTGACATTTTTGGCTTACTGATAGACCAAGTCAAATTAAGATCACTGCTAAGACAGCAACATCTTATACTGCTGATTTTGACACCAGTTCCCATGGCACTAGCTTACTACTATGTCCATCCTGTTGAATATATTAAATGAAAGATAACCAAAATACTTGCTACTCAGAGAAAGTGCAGTATACCAATTAACAAAAAAAGCCTTTTCCGCTTCTTCACAAACTTTGAATTTGATAAAAAATCTGTTCATTTGAGAGAAGAAACTTTTTTAAGAATACCGTATTCAATACTCTAAAGGAGATTAAGTGAATTTATGGTAAAAGCAGAAGAACTGAAAGGATTATCAGACTCTCTTAATCTGAAAAATAAGAAATTTGCCTTTCCCAGTAACTTTAATAAGTATATTTAACCATTTTCAAATGTGTGATTTTAAGTTGCCTAAGTAACGTCAGTTTTTTTTTGAAAAACTGCATTTTTCAATTGGTTTCAAAAAACAGTTAAAAACATTTTAAATGTTACTTCCTTAAAAAAGAAAAAAAACCCCACTCACATATACTATTCTTAAAGAGACCACAGAATTATTTTGTAGATAAGATAGATTACCAAGAAGATTTTGTATAAAAATTCATTGGAAAAAATTATTCTCCGTATTTTCCCTTCACCAGTTGTGTTAAACTATTCTTCAAGAAAGATAAGAAAGATTTAAAGATTTAAGAGGACTCATGTTCTCTCACATTTATGTCAATCATTTTCTTAGTATTCCTAACCGAGCCTCATCTTAGTGTACAGAATAGGGATATCTTAACTATACCTGTAACTTATAAATTAATATTTGTACACTGTTTTGAAGACAATTAGTGACGAGAAAATCCCTAATTATCTTCAGTCACATAAACCAGTACAAAGTCATCATGGGTTGTACACTATCAAGCAACAGAAAGACATTCTTATATTGAATTAATTATCCAAGAGGAAGGAAAATTGTTAGGTTATGTCTGCACCACAGGTTTGTAACAGTCTGCAAACACCATCAATAAGAGCACCCCGGCCAGATAGCCCAAAGGCACAGATAGAAGTGTAGCTGGAATGCCAGCAAATCTGCACTGATGTCAGCACTACATTGTATCAAAAGTATTTTCAGGGTAGAAAAAAAATTATCTAGCATAAACATCCAGTTTGGATTCTATAAATTCTTGTGGCATGCTGTTTTCTGGTTTTCCTTTAATTTAGATTTTTGGTGAAGCAGCTGTTGGTTTTAAATCTTGGTAGTCCTACAGAGTGTTTTGATTCAAAGAAGACAACAAAAACAGTGGATGAACAGCAGTGTAGCAGACTAAGATATGAGCTAAGAAGTTAAGAAATCAAGTTATGGAAGAATCTTCTTATGCTAACTTGGATAAAAAAGCGTACATACCTGAGCTTAGAAAAACAGCCGGCCATCCTCCTAAGGGCAATTTTCATTAAAAGGATTAACAGAATTCTCTCAGGAGGGCTAAGCCATTAGTAAATCATATCCTACTTGGCAAAAAAGGCAAAAGATAACTTTTTCAGTACTTACATCAAATGTGGGCGTGCTTTGCTGGGCACTCTGATTACATGGCTCCCTGAAGCAGTCAGTGAATGGAAGCAAAAGACCCAGGGCAATAATGCGAGAACACAGTTTTTCTGCTTCTTCTTGTGGAGCATTTTCCTGCTGGCTGAAGAGCTTTTCCAGCAGAGTTCGTCCTGTCAGGGTGATGATAGAGCAGTAAGAATTCGTAGCTATCTACAGGACACAAATATTTAGGCATTACAATGTACACTGAAAATCTCAACTATTAGAAGTAAAAATACTAAATAAAAAAATAATTCTTGAGAAAAGTATCTGATAGTCTTTAAGATCAAATATTTCTTCATAATAGCTGTAACTGATCCGGAGCCTGATTAATTAGGATCTTCAAGAAAACATGCATTGTGTTGGCTGCACTGTGTAGTGGGAACAAAAACCATGAAATATTATCGTAGCATCAATTTCCTATTTATTTATATTATACAACTGCCCTGAAGGGAAAACCTAGATATTATCAAGAAATGAAGCAACTTCTTCTGAGGGCATCACACAAATTTATTACAGAATTAAGTCTCCCAGCTCCTGGAATTAGCCTTTTTTGAGTAGAGTCATAAAATCATCTTAGTCTCTGAGAAACTGTGCTCTGTTTCTTTGGAGAAGCACTCAGTAAAAGAATAATAACAAAAACCCCCAACATATAACTATTCTGTATAAAATTGTATTTAATACAGCCCCAGAGGAGCAGAGTGCTCCAAACTAAAATACAGTGTCACCAGCAGCAATTCAGAGGAGTAAAACTGTTACAGTGCAAGAAGATACTTATTCCTCTTATAGGGCCAGATTTCCTGATCAAAGGGTTTTCTTTGTTATCTAACCAGACCATGAGAGGAGACTGTATGTTATAAAGAATATTACAGAACATTAAAGAATATTACAGGAGAAAATATTATTTAAATCTACACAGTAAGAATACCAAATTTCTTGATTAAACTGTAAATTATCAAAAGATAGCCAAGTTCAGATTTACAAGATATTGATAGATGACATAGATCTACTGGAAAAGACAGATGGGGTTATAAAGTTAACTTTATGTTTGAGTATAAACTAGATGTGAATAAAATATGGACCTAAATAAGTTTCTTTCTGTTTTTTCTACCCACTCACTCCAAGAGAAATAATTTCCAGAAAAAATATACTAAAATGCTTTCTTAATGCAGTACAACTTAGAGTAGTAACAACAATAAAAACAACATTGTTAATGATATACTATTGCTTTTGACACAGCAAAGAGAGATTTCTGACTGAATATTGATTTATTCAAACCTGTAAAATTTTTCAGGCTTTCCAAACATTTTTTCTTTTAAACACCAGGATTCAATTTTTAAAGGGTAATGTAAGTGACATTTAGACCAAAGTTTCTGTATTTATTTCTGTATTATTATAACTTCATGTGGCCATACAGCCTAGAATGAACGATACATTGAAATCTTGGAAGTTATTTCAAAGATTTTCCTCTGCACATCTAAAGATCTGATAATTATCTGATTATTAGCCCAAGCTTCCTAGCCTTTTATTAGACACAATACAGTACATTCAAGGGGAAAAGCTAGGAGATAAACTTGTGAGAGACAAATTTTGTCACATTTGTCGATCAGTTTGCCTTTGTTCCTTGGTTACACCTCCTATAAAATGATTCTAACAAAACTGGTTATTCAACATATCCCTCTATCACAGTTCAGTTGTTAAATCTTCAAAGTAATTTATAAATTGAAGATAGTCTTTCTTACTGATAAGCACTGTAGCTTTTAACAATGATTTACCCACAGTTGTAACACACAGAAAGGCAACGGTATGAAACCATGGAAGCAAAACACAAACAGGGAGTTATCTGTCAACAGATGTTCTAGGAATTTAGTAATTTTTTGTTTGGGGTTGCCTTTGCCAAAGCTTAATAGTGCTGTAAAGGATGAATAAAAAACCCCCTAGCTACTGCCTTCTTACTGCAGTAACTGGATTCTCCTAGCCGTAACTACTGAGGTTAGGCTATACAAGCAATTTTAGAAAAAAATTAGATGTAAGACTGACATCACACTAGCCCTTTTCTGCTAGTATTTCTAAGGCAAGGGACATCATATTACCTTGTATGACTAAAAAAATTCAATGACACAGAAAATAGTCTAGATAAAAGAGGCCACAAGTGTGAAGATTGATGGAGAAGTCAATGTTTTACACTTACCTAAAACACACAGAAAAAAATAATAACAAAAAAATTATACCAAAGGAAGATCACTTAGCACACACACAAAAATAGGTTTATACAGGAAAACTACACATTTCTTCATGATATAATTAATATTCAAATATTATCCATGACTTCTGAATGTCAGACTTGATAGAATTTTTTTAAAGTTTTTTTTTTTTTGTCTGTTTCACCATTTAAATACTCTTGTCATGTTTAGAGTGTCTTCTGCACATCCAGTACCAGAATAGCCTCTCCCTTTTGCTTTAACCTAATTAGCAGGAACAATATCCGTAATTTACAAAACAGGAAATGAGGCTTTTTTACTTAATCCTCCCATTCATTTGCTAATTTTATAGCCTTTAACAGTCTTGCTCAAATTACTTGTTCAGAATCCTAGTTGCTAATCAGTTGCACTTAAATTTGTATAGCACTTATTAACTATTGTCTAAAAATGCTTTAGCCTTCACACAATATTAAAAAAAAGTGTAAAAAAAGTCATTAATGTACTAAAGTAATGCAAAGTGAGAGAAATTATGTCATTTTGCCCATCTGAACCTGAAGTAGTCTTGGAATAAATAGGATAGTAAAAATTATTTAATTATATTACCTAGTACTTTTTAACCTAAAAGAACTGATAACTTGATTTAAATTGACATTAATACTATTAATCTGTTCTTTACATCAACTCTATGTTGATTGAAAAAATTCAAGGTAGCCACATTTTATGCACTGGCTAGATTCCAGTCAACAGGAAGATTTTGAGCTATAACTTTATGTCTTTGGTTTATAAATAAAATGCTGCAGCAACAGCCTTTGGCCACAGAAACCTTTAACCACCTCATATTAACAACTTTAATAGGTTTATCATTTGCATTTAACATTTGCAAATAACCTGGAATAATTAAATTATTAATAATGTCATAATTATTACATAATCAGCTGATTTCTGCAGCAGGGTTAAATGGAATGTTAAGGAATTTCTCTTTGTGCCTTTACTTGCCATTGAAAACAGTAAAGACTAAAATCAAAAGTCTCTCAGACCTCTCTTTTCCCTAAAAGGTTACATTTCCATTTTTTGTGTTTTAAACAACCTTTCTTCCCAGAAATCTCAGGTCATGATGCCCCTGTACTCTATTCTTACCTTTCCTTTAATTAGTTTGGTGAAGGATGGGAGGTGTACTAAGTTTTGAATTAGACAAGAACTTCAGCTAGACTTCAACCTTATATCAAATCAGTATTCTGAGGATCCTGCCGAAAACCGAAGCAAGATGACTATAAAATCAGAAATTATTTTTAGGAGCTTAGAATGACTTATTAAATCAAAGTGAGAGATCAAAAGACCTCTATTTTTATTTCACTTGAAAAAGATTACACAATTAATTGACTAAAAGAATGAAAATATGCAATGAAGTTTGGAAGTATCAGGTACTCTGGCCTTCTGTGGATATTTTGTGACACTTTCACTGTCATGACTCAGTCTGGGTCTTCTGCCTCAGCTTCCAAATTCCATGTTGTCCAACTCTGTGTCATCTGTCTTCTCCTCCCATTTCCATGAAGTTGAAGTACTGATCTTGTCTTCATCCTGTGCCTATGATCAAGACTTGAGTACCACTGTTCATCAAATCCACCACTGTAAGCTATTCACCACAGAATGAAAATTCACAAGTTCCAGTATTGTTTCTACTCATACTGTCTCCTTTTATAAAAAAAGGCAGGTAATTGTATTCTCTAAAGTCCATTTTTGCTTCAGATTTACTGCAATCGTATTAACTCAAATAAAAGGTGGAGAGAGAAAGGAATCTATCCCCACCAAAAGTCTGTCTTTATTTAGTATAATATTGGCATATGGTAAGATATTAACTATATTATACAATAAACATATAATAATTTCTTATAATAATCCCACTCACTACTGGCCTGACACAGCCACAGATTCTCCCTGGGCCTGGAAGGGTGTCTGCATGTACATATTACAATTCCCTTAAAATGGCAACAACTGCTATAGGCCTTGGTCTTTAGTATTGATAATGTGTACCACCTTGTCTGTCATGACCAGGCAGTAGAAGTTGTCTATTTCTGATGGAAACACATTTGGTCTATTACAATTATCTTGTATTCCAGGGTAACATTCTTCCTTCTCAAGCAGATGCTGAAAATAAGGATCCATGTTTTTCTGATGGAATTATAGAATGTTGAAAGCATGTTCAGTACTGTCCACAGAGAAATACAGGTAAATTCTGACTCAATGAATTCACCCTATAGATCTTTTCCTCTATGATAGCATTAGGAAAAAAAAAAAAAACAAAAAACAAAAAAAAACCTTTCAAAGAGCTACAAGGTGAGCAAGAAAATCCTTAAGAAGTAGCAGTATCATGAACATGCTTTTAGCTTTGAATATACTTAATTACTGAGGGAAGAGAGCGACATGAATGGAAGAGAGAATCAGAAGAAAACTACAGTAGTCACAGTCACACAGAACACACACACACATGCACTGAGGCACTGCACTACAGCAGAGCTTGCAATAATATTTCCCTGAGGATCTGCTGTTATAACCTCGCATTTATCTTTAAAGATGTGCCTTCTATCCTCCTTACGCTGGATTTGCAAAAGCCTGGGAGCACAGCTGTCAGTGAGCACCAGTTGAGACAAATTATCACAATGAGCTATTCTCCAAAGGCTCCCCCTTCTGCCGGCCTCGGAGATTCTCTCTCCTACCAACCAGAGCGCTCCACCACACTTTCACCATTAGCACAGCAGCTGCATCAGCACTTCTTAACCTACACATGCTGGAGATAGACCTTCTATTTTAATTCTCCCTAATGCAGAGTGAACAGCTTCATTGGACATCCTATTTATTCACCTTAAGGGTTAATTTGACTTCTCATGCTGCTTACATCTTCAAAAGTTGAAATCCACTTGCTTCCCTTCCTTTTCCCCAGTTCACCTTTTTTTTTTTTTTTTAGAGAGATCAGAATTGCTTGCACAGCAAACAGATTTCATAAGTTTTGAAGCCAAATGTGCCATAGGCCTTGCTCTATTTCTGTGAGACAGTAAAGAAAAAAAAAAAAAAAAAAAGGAAGAAAAGGAAGAAGAGATGAACAACATAGTGAATTTCTGTTTATAATGTTTTCTATTAGTCTTAAAAAATGTAAAAGACAACTGTGGTCTTCTCCAAGTTTTTAATTTAGAAAGAATTCCAATTACAAACAGTTTCATAAAGGAAAAAAAAAAAAAAAAAGAGGGAGAAAATTAAAAAAACCACAAAGCTGCATTCAAAAGGTAGGAAATGCTATACTTCAGATATCTGCTGTCCCATATCAGTCTAAATCATTCCTTTCTTCCAATTTTTTTTCTGTCTCCTTTTCTACATATACTGCCAGCAAGGTGGTAACTAAGTCAGGCCTCAATCATCTGGCAAAGCATCTAAACTGTGCAGCATCAAACATCCCCCAGAATGCCAGAAAGGACATATGTGTCCAAGAGACACAAATACTGCAAATATTTACATATTTTTAGCTGAGATAGTAATTCCAACTACATGTAATTTCTTAAAGACTTTTCAGCACAAATTTTAATCACTCATCATATTCACTCAACCTACACAGGAAAAGAAGCTTTCTGAATCATTTCCTAGGGGCAAATCAAGCACACTCCATTTTCACCTTTTTACTGTCCAACGTACTTAACTAGGTCTCAAATATACCAAGCACACTCATATTTCACATATAAAATTAAAACCTCAATGGTCAAAAGTAAAGTTCTTCAACATTTTCGTTTGATTTCACAGTCTTTTCAAATTTCCAGTTTTTCAGCTAACCTGTACCACTCAGCCTAGACATAGCGTGCAACGCATAAGTGCTGAGAAAGAAGACGTTTTCAAAGGTGCACATGGAACCTGGGTAATGAAACAGAACTGGAAAGTGGTGTTCTAGCCACCTCTTCTTCACTTCAAATAACAAGCCCTAGTCCTGCATATAGGCATATTAAATGTACATTTGCAGTAAAAAAGTTGCAATTTCATTTAGTTTCTTGCTTGCCTGAAGACTGACCTGTGAGATTATGCCAGGATTAGAAACTTCATTTATTGTTCTTTTTCACTCTAGGGTTTCTAATCCTCTTCTGATTTGGATTGGGAAACCATTCTAGATATCTCATCCTGTGAAGTTGCTTTAGCTGCTTTGTTTTGTTTTGGTTTTGTTGTTGTTTGGGGTTTTTTGTTTGGTTTTTAGAAGGGATTGAATTTTTTATCAACAGATACTTTCCTAAAACCATGTGACAGTATTCTAGCAACCTAGTTACATAAAATATGGAAAACCCACTAAGCAACAGGCCTGCACACACAATATGGTTTCATAGTAAAAAAGAAAAAAAAAATCCTTCTCTTTTGAAGAAGCACAAAATAAAGCATGTCTTAAGTCTAACTTCCAGGCAACATAAACCTTAAAAATAAAGTTTGTCAAGGTCTAGGGTTACGATACAAATTACTATAGCACTGTCAAAGATATTTCCTTTGATTCCTTTTATGTAAGAGCTGATCTCTGCTTACACTGGTTGTATGCAAACATATATTTCTAAGGAAAAAAAACCCAAAGTTTATATATTCATGTTGTCCGTTACCATACTTTACAAATATGTTAATTTATTCTTTTTTTTTTTCATATTTATCTCTACTATTTTAGTATTTTGGACATTAGTAAAGTTAGGGATGCGTGAGAATGCCCAAGAAGATTGTCCTTTCTTCTCTAATTTCCCAACTCTGTTCACATGGATGCTATGAACTAAACCCACACATCATCTTAAATTCAGATGTCAAAGCAGAGAGCCTGTCTAAACAAGAAAATTAAGAAAAAGACATATCAACTCTATGTCCCTCATCCCCACAGTTTTCTATGCTTGCCCACACACAGTTCAATGTAATTTCTAAGTCAGAAACATATACTTATTAAATTCCAGTGAATAATGCATTGATTGAATACATTCACAGACTCTTCAAACAACTAGAAAAAAAAAAATTAATTCCACATCTGTCAGTCCTGTACTTGATTATCACAGTAAACACTATGCTTTACTTTTGCCGAGCTGTCTGAATTTCTTGGCATCTCAATCTCCCTCCTTTTACACTGTCCCATCTCTTGTAGTACCTTTGTTTTGTGTTAAAAATTTTCCATTAAGCTCTTCACTAGCATTAAGAAAGAACCACAATATACCAACCCCTGTGCAACTCGAGCAAGTAATTTTTTTTCCTTATTTTAGCCCCACAATTATCACTAATAATTTAAAAAGATTCTGGGCTTCGCAAGACAGCTTTAATATGTGTATCAATGAGACTTCAACTCACTCAGCTAGAACAAGCAACCCATTTCACAGCTAAAGAAAGAGCATCACATAATGCCAACAGCTTCAGCTGTTTGAGACATCCCAAAGAGAGTCAGGGAACTTGTGTGTGTGCTCACTTTCGGAAGCAAGGGCATAAGCTGCCACTTGAAAGTAATCCTGCCACTGTCCCCAGGCCACCACAGTGCACACAGGGCAAAAGTAACAGCTTGTACAAATGGCCCTGAAATTCTTCCAGAAATGACCAGATGGAAAAATGGAGGTCTGGCAAAATTTGAAAATTGGATTCTCCAAAAGGAAAGATGATAAAGAGAGATCACAGGTTTAATGAACTAAAAAGCCAATCCAGAAAGGATGCTACAGTCTTCAAAAAAAATCCCATCTTGTTCTTTATAGTGTTCCTTGACTGAACCAAGTGGCTGTATTTTAAACAGCTTGTTTCACTTGTGCTGGCTATGAGACGTGAAAATAACACCAATTTCAGCATATACCCCACTGGTTTCTTATAAGATTACTTAAATATACACCATATTTGCAGAAATCATCCTGGAAAAAGTGCAAGCAGTAAGGGAAAAATTAATTAATGCGGACCATCATCCTGATGAATGAAATCCTGATGTAAGCTCAGCTCCTAATTTTGAAATTTGTGTCACAATACAGAAAGACAAAAGTTAAACAAAATTTTACTTGGTAATCACAATGTCCAGTGTTGCAAGTACTATTGTTGGGACAATGATCAGGAACCAGGTCTACTCTTAATTAAGTAATAAATTTCAACAGCCTGATCAAGTCCATCTATCAAACACTAGGTAGATGCAGGCCAAAATGAAGCTATTCCTCTGGTGGCAGTGCAGTAACATGACAGTCCCTTATCAAAATCACCAGGGAGTTTCTTCTTTGGGTAAGTGATTTGCACTGTTACCATTGTGCATGGAAATGCAGATGAATGCCTCCCTGCCACTCTTGTGTTGTCCAAAAAGCAGCTGTTATCAATGTAGTCTTATTGACCTTTGCTAAAACCATGCTGCATTCTCTTCTACTTTAATCTACCCTTTTGTCATATACCCAATAGTTAATTGCATCTTATAATTTCCTCCTTCAAGATTTGTTCGAAAGCTTTGCTTGCTGCTGCAGTCAAAAACATGATGAAAATTGGCTTGATCATTTGCAATAGCAATGCTTTATGTTTTCTCAAAAGCAGGTACTATAGCTTTGCCATCACCAGAGCTTCAAAATATATTAAAATATTTTTGATGGCCTGCGACAGTGCTGTCAGAATTCTTGCACATTAGCAAGTCTGTAAAGCACTCTGTCTCCCTAACGTGAACATAAGGTTCTTGAAATTTTGCTTTCATGGTGACTAAGATTTTATACCTTTCCCCCACACTGAATTTTCTGATATATGGCATATGTATAGCAAGATGAGCTGAGACAGAATATTAAACTATTCTTTTCTCCCTACCTTTTGCTATGTATCATTTCTATATGTCATTTAGTGACCTATACATATATTTGACATACATACTGAAAGATAAGAATATATCTTTCAGCTTTCATATATTAGCTTTCAGCAGCCAAAGTTTCTTAAAAAGATTTTTAAATTTAAAAAAATTCCTCAACTATGATATAGCAGTACAAAATACCTTTGTAAAAATATGAATAAGATGCACCCTCCCACAACATTCCATGACATGTCTCCTTTCACCTTGATTTCTCTTCAGGTTCTAATGCAATGTCATTGCAGATTAGAGAGATACATTTCTAAAGCATCCCTAGCTATAGCAGTTTATGATGAAAGAGAATCTATATGTGCATGTCTACCAAATCTTTTAGGCACCATATGCATCTTTGGCAAATTTCATATTGTGTTTTCCAGGTACTTTGCTTCCTCTCAGCAAGTATTTAATTCTGCCCCTCTTTACCCTTTTAGTTTCTGTGGTGATTTGTGATGTGAAGGCAGCATTCGGTGCCAGGTTCTCACAGACTGCTGGAAAGCCACAATTCTTTCTGTCTAGCTTTTTAAAGTAAGCAGCTCCTCTGGTGTCTTTTTGGGCATCTATTACCAGCAGCATCTTTTGTCAGCCCAAAGCAATACACACTGTTTTTTACAACCCAATTTTGTAAAACTTGGACATTTTATTCCACATTTATTGCAGTCATGCCTATCTGTACCTTAGAAGTAAATCCAAATATGTGCTCAAGCAGCCACAAGTCACAAGACACAACTGAACTGAAGCAGGAAGTCTCTAAAGTGGGGCACAAATAACGCGTATCTTTCAACTTACTCATTGTCTCCCAGGCATGTCATAACTTTCTTTCCCCTCCAGGACCTATGGACCCATGGTCTGATAATCTCCTCCAACTTTAATAACTGCTGACTTTAAATATTTTTCATGGTGTACTAAAGCTTTTCTTTGTAACCATGAACAAAAGCCAGTAAAATGAAGAAGTAGAACTACATTCCATGAAAAAGAAAAACAGACATGAACAACTATATATTTCAGACATGTTCTTCTAGGCTTCATCTGAAGAAAACCTAAACACAACTCCCTTGCTGTAACTGGACCTTTATGTTCTTTCACTGATGTAATCAAATATTTCCCTCAACAATTTCTCAGCATACTTCATTGTCTTGACTCTTTGTATGACAAAATAGTGCTTGGATACACACCCTCTATTATGAAGGAAATGTTTTGGCTTGATTTTTTGATTTTTTTTTTTTTTTTAAATGAAAACCACCTTTTCTTCCATGAGATATTAAGATAGTTAATTGCAGTGTTACTGTACCATAAACTACTTTTGTACACTGATTTTTCCTTATCAGTGCAAGGAAATGGAAAGTCTTAGGTAAGTACAATCTATTATGCATCTTCAAGGGACATCTGAGCCAGATCTTGGCATCAAATAAACTCTAGAATGAAAGGCGCCTCCTGTAATTAGTTCCACAGTAAAGTTATCTGTGGGTTCTCCTGATTCAAAGTCACACCGTGTTCAAAGCTCCAATATTCCTGATAAATTTCATACAGACCCAGAGAACAGAAAATTCATACCTATATGGTCAAATGAGAATGTCTCAAATATAATTTGTGACTAGGTTTTCCTGCCACTGTTTAGCTGAATATGTCAAGACATCAAAAGGATTAAACTCTCAAGATTTATGTATTTCTCCTGTATTTATATATTTCCATTTAATTTTATGTCTATTAGGATTTATTTTTACAACTCTGATGTTATTTACACACAAAATTTCATAACCACTGCTTCTTACTGTTGCAAAACAGCTAACTGATTTACTGGTTCTATAGTCTGTGCATCTACAGATGAACGAAATAATTTCTGTATTTATCTGACAATAAAGCAAGGTTTTGCATCAGAAAACATAGCCCACTTCCTGGTCAGAAAGCCTAGCTATTTCCATCAATGTGAAGGAAACATTCCGAACAGCAGCAATACAGAAATAAAAGGAGGAACAGTCATTTGTACTCAAGGTAACACAGACCACCTCATCCCTAACTTTCTCTACATGAATTTCAATGTAGGAACACAGGAAGCTGCTGTTGCTTAGAGGAAGTAATAGAGTGACAGCTTCTGAACTCATTTTGCTGCTTTTTCTACAGCATATAATGAAATGCAGTTGACCTTCTATTATCATATGAAGAGGAAGGAATGAAGTGACACAATGCCCTCACATCCTTCCATCACATTCCTTTCACAGCTTCCTACTGCTTCTGCCCTGTTCTCCTTGTATCAACTCACCTCACTCCCCAAAAGATCAACTGCATGTATAAAAGTGATTATCTGGAAACTTGCAATCCGCCTGGCTGCTACGGAATGATGCTTTTAAACATACCTAAAAATAACCAAATCCGCAGTCACAGAAACACCTACACATTCATGGTTCATCACCACTATCCCTTATGTAAGCCCAAATTTTGGAAGGAGTAGTTCATAAGGAATACACTTGGCCATGTCCTGAGCTTGATTAAAATACAGAACGAAAAAAATATCTTGAGTAACCAGTACTTTTGGATTTTCTATCACCATGATTCACATTAGAACTTGATCCCTCATATACGGTGAGTCTAAAATACTCCTAGTGATGCTCTTCAGTTCCAAGTTTGTTTTTATTTATTCATCACAGCATGGAGGTAAAATGGCCTGCTTCAAAAAATGGGTGTTTTTTTTACTGCAAGTAAGAGCCCTAAACATAGAGGGTTTTTTTTAAAAAAAAATAGACCAACCCCACTCCAAGCTATTAAAAAAAAACCCACAAAAAACAACTTATTTAAAGAAATAATAAAGCACAACTAGATCCATGAAATAAAATCAAACTTAAATTCCACATGACTATTCCCACTGGAATAATCCACTGCTCATTTCACAGAAATGAAGTCACTGAATGACCAGTTCTAGCCAGATCCCTTGTGTGATGGTACTCTGATCCGAGCAGAGCTGCACAGACCTCCAGCTACAAATTGTCCCTTTTCTTATCCCCCTTTGAACCCTAAAAGAGACCAGCGGGCAATGAAGATGACATATTTCTACTACAGACATGAGTCAGCCTGCCAGTCGCACCTCAGAATGTATTGCTGCTCAAAAACTGGTTGCCCAAGAGATCGAGACAATCCCATGACCAAGAACTGCTAATCCCAATGAAGTTCTAGATAAAGATCAAAGCATTAGTCACGAGACCCCATCAAAACAAGCCTGTGGCAGCACTGAATTCCAGTGAAATTATTCATGCTGCTCCAAATTCCACATTGCAGTACTGGCATAGTCATATTAAAGCAACTTATGAGCACTCAGCAGTCTTTCAATAACATATCGCAGCTCATTTTCAAACATATTTTATAGTTGAAGTGCAGAATTGCAGTCCTTCCCCCCACTCCCAGTTTTGTGTGTACTAGGCAAAAAGAGGAGGATCTTTCCCTTCGTATACTTACTAGCAACACTCGGTGTAGTGTTTTGGCATACCACATGTAGGGTTGCTGTTGGGCAACTCCCTTAGTTAGAGGAGGCTGCGCTGCCCCAACTGATAAAAAAAATCATTTGTATTACTGCTAACAAACATTGTCAGTGAAATAGCAAACCACAAGTAGTCTTAAATAACAGTTGCATGATAAATAGTCTACTCAGGATGCCAACTGACACAAATCCATTTTGTGTGCAACATCACATGAATCAGAAGGAAAAAAAAAAACTTTGAGAAAGTACCTTAAAAGGTCTCCTTTATGTCTTAGAAACAAACTTTCATCAGACTTTTCCAACTTTTCACATACTAATCTATACTAAAACCATTGTTTATGTCTGCAGACACTGCACTGAAACTGCAAGTAGGTGCAGAAGTGAGATAAAGTGGCCTTTGTGAGAAGCAGGCTCACACTCCATGGAAATCAGCAATGAGTACACAAGCACAGGACTGACTTCAAGTTCTGTTTAATGGCAATGAAGATTTTTTTTGTCTCCTTTTTACAGCTAGAGAAGAACAAATACAAACATCTGAAGAGAAATTTAAAGATAAATAATCAGTTTGGAAGAACTTCATGCAGTAAGTGTATTACAGCCAACCAACAGAGATTAGAAAGGGCATGAGTTTGCCTGGGTCAAGTTTAGTTGCCATCTGGGGCAGCTGATGGGACTTGTTAATTCAATTTATGTAACAGACACCCTTACTAGCTCCTCTGCAATCACTGCACCTCAAACTAATGTGAAGATAAACTCTTTTTTATGAAATCAATTAATTAGCTCTTCCATGTTAATGTTTGGAAACATCAATTTCATTTTTTCACCAAGGTATTCTCCTAATGTTAGTGCAAGTCATTCATAGCCACACACTAAAGTGACAGAACCAGCCCTATTCACTCAGGTTCAGCTCTTGTCCTCCTGGGACCATGATACGAAAGCCAAGGCTTCACTGTGCTTTGGATAATCTAGAATTTGTAATTACTGTCACTGCAAATTCAAATACAGCTGTCCTCATCAAAAAAGAAATTGATCCAATGCCTGAAGTACAAAATACCCATAAATTTGTCCACACCACATTCCTAAGCAATGCCTCAAATTTGAAATACCATACTTGTCTTTGAATATAAAGAAAAATTGAAGTGTGCAGTCTCCACTCATCCAGTTCTTGGCTTCCATCTACATTTTACATTAAAGCAATCTTAAAGAGTTCATATGGATCACTGTGAAAACCAAGTGGCACACAGCCAAATCACAACATAGTACAAAAGTAGGCCAGTCATCTGCATAGAACCTGCTGTCATTGAAATTGATGACTAAAGTGTTGTGGAATATTTTACTTGATTCTAGTTGGAAATGCAGAACAACACTGCAGTCACTGCACAGCTAAATGGGATTTAATGCTGTAGGCAAGAAGCTGCTTGGTTTTGGCCTTTTTTTTTTTTTTTAAAGCTAGAAATATCCTACTATAAAGAACATTATTTCTAAAACCCTGATGTTAATCTACAAATCAATGCATCTCATGCACGCAATTAAAATACAACATTTTTCACAAATAGTATCAAATTACAAGGAAATTATTTCTGTAATAGTTGCTGTGCAGAATGGTTTATTTCAAGAGGCTTTTCTGCTCTTACAGCCATGACAGACAGTTTAAGGGAATACTAATGTCAAGTTTAATTTCCCTTTTCTATATACACTAGTTGTTACTTTATATTCTTGATTATTTTTAGATTGGAAATATATTTTTAACACTAAGAATGGTCAAAAAGAGATGGAGTGGCACCATGTCATTTCCAGTTCCCTCATTTTAAGCTTTTCTGCATGAACTGAAGGGTATAATTGTCCTCTGCCTGTAAAGACAGCTGGTATGTACATGTAAATGAGGGTCACTGTAATTTCCATAAGAGACAGAACTACTGTTGCATTGGACATTTGTCCTTTCACAATAACACTCCAAAGCACTGGTGGGAAAAAAAAAAGAAAACAAAAATTGTTTTTGAGTAAATCAAAACCTTGTGAGAAAATGTGAAAAAGTCTGTTTTGTGGAAAACAAATACCTAAAAAGAAATATGTTCTTATTTCCAGTATAACACCACCATAAAGAAGTCAAATTACTGATGATGCAATTAAAACTTTGTTCTCAGAGTTGTTCATAAGCTGTCAAATATCAATAGTTAAAAAAAAAAAAAAATCGGGGTGATTTTATATTATATAAATCTGAAAGCAGTGAACACCTTAACTGAGAAAGTTTAGGTAGGATGTCTGAGATTAAATCTAAGAAAACAGGTAAAAGGGATTTAAAACACATACAAAAAAGGATTCAGCTCACTTTACAGAGGGCTGGTCTCCTTCAGAGGGGACTGGCTTTTCCTGTGTTAAAAAATTTGAATTCTAAGTTTCTATACTGAAGTTTGGGATTTCTGTTCAACACTCCTGAATAATGAAAGATATTATTTGAATCTGGAAAATAATGTTAACTCTTCACTTCATAAATCATATCATTTAATTTTCGTAAATTCTCCCTCCATTTTTTGCAAATTACTTGAATTCATATGCAGCTACTGTGCTCATGCATCTAGAAATGACTACACTCCAAACAAATTTCACTTAATCTTATAACAGGTACTCTTAGGGCATGTTCTCTGGATTCTCTTAGTTCTACAGTTTTCTTAAGTGAAAAATAAAGGGAATATGTTGCTGAGTTTCCTCTGTATACATAACTCCTATGTGGCAGAGGCCTTCCTATTTATGAATACATTATCTTTATAAAGAAACTTCAGTGGGGGAAGAGAAAGGGGAAATAAACTCAGAGTGTGGGAAAATATAACAATCTACTCTCACGATTTAATTTGTAAACTCACTAGTCCCATGACTCTGTGACAGGATGCAAGCTGCGTAATAGGCAAGGTAAAGAATACTGAATGAGTCACCTTATGTATCCTAAGCAGTAGCCTGTCACAAATATCAAATTGTACTACCCCCAGTTTCCCTTCTTTTCTCCCTCCCTTTTCTTCTGTCTTTCAATACAGACTTTTTTTTCTTCTCCTCATTCCTCCCTCTGAAGGGGAAATTGGTTCCTTTCTGGAGTGCTGTCCATCTGTGTTTGCATGGCTTTCTCCTTTTTGTACTAAGTAAATCCTCATCACTGCCTAAGTCTAACACCTGGTGCAGCTCTCAAATATTTACAGTACATCAGAAGAATGCCTAACAGAAGAAAACCCTAAACAGGTTCCTGGCTACAAAAAGCTTCACATTTGAAAGATCTATTTATACAGAGAGCTGGTCTGCCTACAACGGCGCTGCTCTTAGCATTTTTTAACAAAATAATTTAAGGCATCCAGCCTTTTCCTACAGGATGTAGACAAAGGAGAAAAGTAGAAAGAAAAACTTCAAAGAGTTATACACTTCCTTTACTGGCAGTACTGCCAGACTAATGAAATGTGACTGCGTTTGTAAGATCAGGCCTTGGATTTTAAAGCTGTCAGCACAAGTAAAGATAATAATACATGCAAAGTACTGAATTAAAGTATTTTAAAAATATTTTCATAGGGCCCTTGGAAAAAAATGTCCTTAGTACATGTTACTCACCTGAAAAGACATTGGGGAATGTCTCTGTAGAAGCCTGCACCCCTGAGGACTTTCTTGAATGAGTCAAAGGCACTCTTTCTGTTTGAAATGTCTCTCTAAACCCCTTGTGTTCCAAGTAGTCTGCAGAGCCCACCTTCTCAGGTATCTCGTATTTGTGATTAGACACCTCTTCTGTCCAGTCTGCGGAGCGACTAAAAAATCCTGCCAAACTAGCGGACCTCTTCTTCTTGATTGAGGTTTTTTCTTTTTTGAGGAAGGACTCCTGCCTTCTTGTGAAAAGTGGGCTCTGAGATGGTGAGGGAGAAGGTGAATGATTGGGAGAACTCAGCTGCCTAGTTGTGGTTTTGATGTAACAGGGATTAATTAGATAGGGCTTAAAACATCGGGAACCAAGTATCGGACTGTCCGCTGTTCCTTCGGAGGACAAAATGCCATTTTTCATTTCCGTGGATAAACCATTATGCATTTCCTCTTGACTGGCTGACAGAGTGTGTTTTTCTTCCTGAGTCTCAGCAGCATGATTGTGGCCTGCATCTGAAATACCATCCTCTGTTACTGAGCCTTGAAAATCAACAACCTGAACTTCAGAAATTTTAGCCTCAGTATCTGCTGCCGAGGTTGGAAAAGCCTGTGTAGAGCTTTGTGTCCGAGACCCGTTTTCTACTGCAGTTCTATTCAAACCATCTCCCAGTTCACTAGTGACAGCATCCACTCCAGCAAAGAGCTGTCCCTCAGTCAATAGCTTACGTTCCTGTGTTTCAAACAAGCCGTTACCAGGAGAGCCTGTGCCATTTACCGCTTCTTTCGGTTCACGTTCAGTCGCACAGGAGACGGGAATGTTTTCCGCAATTTCAGACACTGCTGGAAGAGCCCCCTCAGTGTCTGGGCTCTTCTCTTTGTCAAGGGCAGTTACTGAAAAAAACCGTTCAAAATCTAAGGGAGCTGCTTGGGAATTAGCCGTGTGTTGGCCCATTGTTTTTGTGACAAGGTCCTCGGTTCCAATGTTAATTGCCCCCTGCTGCTGCTGCTGCTGCAGTCTAATAGCTTGCTGGATATCAGAAAGCAAATCCTCCTGTTCTGCAGCTGAATGGAAACTGTATATATCCGTATCAGAGCCAGAGCTGGTCCTTTGTCCGTCCTGTGTCTCTGCAGCAGCTGGAACAGTTTCATTTCTGATTTCAAAATGTTCAACATCTGTGTCTGAGAGACCCCCTTCATCTGCAGAGATGCTTATATCTGGAGTTTTGGTTACAATTGAATGAGTACTGTCCAGCTCTCCAGGCTGCAAGGCCTGGCTTTCCAAAACATCCTCCCGTGAACTGCTATTCCCATCTTTAGCCTTGGACAGATTTTTTCTGATCCTCAGATTTGAAAACACAGAGGGCCTAGAGTCTGACTTACCCTTCTTCTTACCAGATTCACTTCCTTTAGCATGCTTCCCCAGTCCCCTTCTGCCTCCCAATGCCTTCTTTGTGCCATCCGTATCCTTGGGCCCAGAGGCATCTTCTCCTCCTTCCTGCACATCGCCCGTATTTTTCTTTAGCTTCCCATCTTGATTCCCCATGATTTTTCGCGGTACAACACCCTCGGCAATCAAGCCATCCTCCCGGCGTTCATTCCTTTGGCCTGCTGGCGGGATCCCCTCTAGCGATCCAGGTTTGTTTTCAAGCGGTGGTGATGCAAGCGAAGCAAACGCTTGCTGTGCCTCTCTCCCATCTGCTAGAGCTGCCTTTTTGCATAACGTGCTGCTCGCACTGGGCTCCGCTGGGACATGCTCAGTACAGCACTGAGAGCTGCAGACAGCTCCTTCCAATGGCTGCTGCTCTCCCAGCCGCCCGCTCTCCGGGCTCCTGCTGCACTCCTCTTTCTTTAGGAAGGATTCTCTGAAAAGTGTTTCCTTTATAAAAGTCACTTCTTTTTCAACGGTTTTTATTGCCTGCATGGCAAGCTCAGCTCGTCAGCAAATCATTTATAATATGAGGACTTCAGTATTCAAGTTCCTGAAAGGAAAAAGGAAAAAAAAAAAGTTAAAGCAAGGTACTTTAATTACTCTGCAACTGCTCTGCAGTTGTTTAAATGAATAAGCTAATAAATATAGAAAGAGAAATATTATGATTATTAATAGTTTAAAAGGTGCTTGAGCATATGCTGCCTTGACAGATTACACAGCACCCCGGTGATGTATATTCTTACTTCTTAAAGGCCACCAAAACACGATACATAATTTTAAAAGAAGAATAATTTCCCTTTCAAAGTATATAAAAGAAAGATGATAAACAGAAAGTTCTTTCCACAGTTTCAAAGAGTTGCATTATGGTAACTATGCTATAAAAAGATGCCCACAATTTGTATTCTGAGAAGGTAGATATACTATTATTCCCAAGAGAATCAACTCATCAATATTAAAATACATCACCATTGTTTTTCCTGAGAAGAACATCTGGCATGAAACAAGATAAAACAAACAAGAAAAATGGTAGTATTCAAATGTTACTAAGGAAAAAGATAAAGTATTCATTTATTTCACCCTATATATTTAATAATTGATTTAGTCACTATCACTTGCTAACTACTTTGGAAGCTTGTGCAACAGTTTTAACCAGTTGTTGCTTCTCCTTCACTTTTGGTTCACATATATAAACATAAATACTTCATAAATACATACCCTGAACTTTCAAAAAGGCATTCCCTTCCTCTTTTAAAATCCAGAATTAAAATTACTGGAATAGAAACAAAAGGACATAAGAATGCCAAATTGCCGAGTCGGATCAGTTCAGCAGTTCAATGTCTTGGTTCAACACCAAACAAGAAGTAATTAAATAGATTTTCTATTTATAAGTTACTATCTCCAAATTTCCTGGCCTATCAGGTTCAGCGTCTGTGTAAGACTTTGCATATTGCTCACACTTTCAAACTTCCTTACTTGTAATTTCCCTTTCATCAGGGATTGCTTAAAACAATACATCATTCCAGGGAAATATATTCTATTGTTTTATCCAATTCTTACTTTTGGTTTGATTCCTTAAAAAGATTTCACTTCTTTCCTCTGCCTTAGTACCAATTAAAGACGAAGAAGAAGAAGGGTTATCATTCACATTTTAAAAACTGTGCAGCCACATCCGCCCCCTCCCAGACTCACACTAATTTTTTTTCCAAAGTTTTCTAAATACCTTTACAAATCTGGGCTGTGGTCATTGTTAAATAATTGCTATTTATTCAGTTTGAAAAGAATAGCACTGTCACTAATACATGCAAATTTATTATTTTGAGCTATCATAATTTTTTCCTTGTGCTTTTTGGTCACTTACTGCTCTGATGTAAGCCTTGTCCTGAGGGGTCTGTGATTCAGGCACCAGAAACCTTTTGTCTACAAGAACTTGAGTGTTTTATGTGGGTCAGATGACTTTATATACTCAGTGGGATAGTTTGACCTTTTTTTCTTTAGTTTTCCCTTCTCTAAAAGAAATGAAACATATACTTTTTTTTTTTTCCCATTTATAACACTCAACATTCATAAATACCCCATCAAGATCTAGTACAGCAAAACCTGCAAAAGCATGTTAAGTGATTTGCTTTTTTTACTCCATTCCTGCTTTTGTTTTCTGTAATCCTAATTAATTTCTAATTTGTTGCAGTGTTTTCCTGTTTACAGCATTATTATCTATTTGCAAAAGGCTTTTGAAAACTTAGTAGTTTCAACCCAATTGAAGGGAAACAGTAAGAATTAATGAAGGAACAGTTTGAGAGAACTGTAGTAGTAGAATAATACCTTGCTGGGTATTTCACTGACTAGAACTGATAAAGATCTAACCCTTGATTACAACTGGAATACTTGTAGCTTCCGATCCCATTTGATGTTGTCTTCCCACTAAAATCTGCCAGAAATTAACATAGTGCAGGAGTAATACAAAGGTACTGTGGACTGAATGTGTAAGGAAAATGATATTCTGAAACACTCCCTTTTCATTTCTTCTCTGTAAACTTGCCTTGCAGACTTTATGCACTTACACTACAACTAATGATACTTCACCAGCAGCAATTACATTGCAAATTTTGTTGCAAAACCAAGCCCTGGACAAAGTTAGGGTTAAAAAAAAGGCAAGTTAGAGACCAATTTTCTTCTTCTTCTTTTTTTTTTTTTTTTTTTTTTTTTAATTAGAAACTTTGAATGGTTTTAATCATGTAGCTGCACTATTTCTATCAAGTTTTCATACAGTTCTCCCCACTACATTCTTCAGAAAACCCTCACATAATGTATAGCCATAGATGTTATCCAAGTTTAAATATATTGCATTAAAAATCTCTCTTTTTTTTTTTTTTTTTCAATCTGCAACTGTAATTCTAATAGCAAAAGAACTATAAGGAAAAAAGGCAAACCATTTTCTAGATAGTGCCTCTGAAAGTGGTATCCTACCCATCATGATCTATATGGGGAAATAACATCAACAAAATGAGCATACTTATGGGAACAGAGATATGCATGTAAACATCAACTATTTTGCTTTGGTTATTCCACCTAAGGCACAGAAAATAAGTTTAAATAAATTAAGGAAAAAGGAACATGGGGGCAGAACAAAAATTGCCCCACAATGGCAGTAATAGATCCAACTCAATCAGCACTCGTGGAAACTATGAGGGGTAACAGTATCCAAATATAAAAACAAATGTTAATACTTTGGGAGTTGTGTATTCTCAAGCAGTTTTTTAGCCTCTGAAGATAAACATATTACTAAAAGTCAGCAAGAAACCAGAATATTTTGGTATCAGTGTAAGCTACATTTTAAAAGCTAACAATGTATTCAAAATTCTATGCCAGAAAAAGAGACTTTCAATGGACAATAAGCGGGGAAAACAGAGGAGTTTAAGTGTTCAAGAAGGATAATTCACTTCTAAGAGTAACTGTAACTCATCTTGCTATAAGTTGTCAATAAACTTTTGAGGCTAGTCAGCGAGCCTGCCTCATTCAATATTTGCCAGGGGGCAGCCAAAAAAGCTGAGGGACAAGATTGCAGGCACATAACTGAGAACCCCCTCACCTCTCATGCTCCTCCAAAACTCAGGAGGCACAAATAACACCACATAGCAGAGAGGCAAAACTTACAGCTCAAGATACATTGTCCTTGCACTCCCAGAGACTTCCATGCTAATCCTCTCAGAAACACAAGACCATGCTATGGAATCGTGATTCTTTCCAAGATAGTTACCATTTCCTGCAGCCTCTTTGGAAAGGTGGCCCCAGCACTGCCTTCCCACCTGAGCTTCTGGGAGGGTAAGAGCTGCTGGCAGCACTGACTGCCCACACCTGGGTGCAGGACAGCCTCCTGGAGCAGAGCCAAGGCAGAGGACTGCCCCTCTCTGAGGGCTGGGAGCATGGTGGGAGCGTTGCCCCATGCATTCC
This sequence comes from Grallaria varia, assembly GCA_013396735.1. Taxonomy (NCBI): domain Eukaryota; kingdom Metazoa; phylum Chordata; class Aves; order Passeriformes; family Formicariidae; genus Grallaria; species Grallaria varia. Next base: position 479,562 of record VWZG01012838.1, on the reverse strand, counting down.
TTACAAAGAGCCGAGGTAACTACTTGACGTTCTGGTAATGACCCATGGCAAACACAGACTGCTTGGGGGAAAAGAATGGTGCCTAGGGTATCCTGTCCTGAAGACACACAGCTTTCCTGGGGAGGACAAGTTTTCACCATTATTTACTTGATGTGATATTTCACTCTGCTCTCAATAGTAGTTGTTGAATAAGTCCCTGTAGAGTGAAGATTACACTCCATTACTGCCTCAGGCTGTGCCTGCTGGAGGCCAAGCCTTTAGGGCAGGGTTAGGCTTCACCCATATGACCTCAGGAAAGGGTTTAAACTCCAGGATTACTGACAAGATACAAAGGGCCTAAAGCAGCACCCCAGCAGTAATGTAATTTTGGCTGCCAGCACAGAAGCACCATTACCACGGTGCAGCAAAGATGTGGAGGGCAAAGCAAATGCTCCCCCAAAATGAGCTGTGCCCTCTGCCCTGCATGGACCCTTGTTCTGCCATGCACAGTGACTGAGGGACAGGCTCCATACGTGCACTCATGACCAACTCTTCCAGGAGTCCAAAGTGGCTGGATAGGCTTCACATGTGTCTATATGGGCTCCGTGCCCTCCCACTTCCCTGCTGAGGATACTCAGTAGTGGGGGGGGGGACGAGGCTGTTACAGCCCAGAGCAGATGCTCATCTGTGGTCAAACCACAGCATGACAATCCAGGGTAGAGGCTGGCTGGAGAGGCATCCAGAGCTGGGCTGAGACTGAGGTGGCCAAGGTGGCAGCAGTGTAAGAGCCTCAGCATTGTACTACAGTGCCTGGATGTCATGGCAGTGCCTTGGGAGCTGGGCTCTGCTTCCCCAGAACGGTGGCTTCTCCAGCCTCCCCTCACACCCTTCTCTGAGGAAACAGGGCTGCTGCTTGGAGAGGGAGAGTTGGGACAGCCCAGGGGATCCTCACCTCTGCCATACACACTCTACAGAGATTAATTTTAACCAGTGGTTCAACGTGCATTGGTTTAGTTTGGAGATAAAGACACATAGATGTGTTCATAGATGGTTTTAGAACACTCTGGTGACACATTACTGATTGGGATATGATAATGCAGATGGTATGAAGAAAGGCTTGTTTAAGCAGACCAGGAGGTTCTCAGCCAATTATGTTACTATAGCTCGAATTTTCATACACATGCTCATTCCAGTGCTGGAACCAGGTCCCCATTCCTGCTGTCCTGTGGCAGCAGGAAGCCTCCCCTGGCTGCCACTCTGAGCGTGATGGAAACTTTATCTTCCCAAAAGGCATCAGCTAACATTAAATATTCCCTTACACTGCCAAAGCAATGCCCCAAGCAGTAGAAAATTTTTTCCTGCGCCCACACTCCTATCTCTTTCAGCTACAGGGAGAATTGCCTTTTATGACTTGACAGCTCTAGGTATGCCTGGTGAGAGTTAAGTCAAAACAAGAGAAAATATAAAGTGAAATAAGACACTAGTGGCCAGGGTTAAAGCTAGTCCTACCCTCGCTTCATTTAGTTTCTAGTAGATATGAGATTCTGCTTTTTCTTTTATTGTTTGTTTAAGCAGTATGAAATCATGCCTCATACATAATATTTATATTAAGTGGAGGTGACCCAGCTACTGAGAAACCTAGCTTTCCTATTGAAAGATTTCTTTTATAAGGAGCTTGAACCTAGCAAACAATGATCCTAGGTGAGATTTGACTTGTTGAGGATCCTTATTAAGTGCATGAGAAAGTAATGACCAGCATTTTCAAATGTCTGCTATATAGTGCTGAAGTTTCTTTCTCATAATTTCTAGCTAGTGGGACCTAACTTTTAAAATTAATGCATCTGAAGAAGCAGTGTCTCCAGCAATACAGCATTTGCCAGCTACATGCTGTAGAATGCCCCCTGGCTGGGAGTCAAAATCTCCGTGAAGCATTTAACCACCTGAATTTTTCACCTAAATGGAATAATGTATTTATACATTGTGAAACAGAGCCTTTTTTGTTTAAAAATATGTTTAGCTCAACATAGCGAAAAACATACACATTCCATTAAGTAATTTTATTGTTTTCCCCTAGCATTTCCATATTCTTACTGCTTCTTTATTGTAAAATATACTTTTCATCATAAAAGCTATACAGAACCTTTCACAGTTACTTATATGGGAGGAGCTGGCTGAACAGCTGCACTCAAAACCCTGCCAGCATTCTGGAGATGTATGTGTTTTAGGTCAGGTTTAGATCACAGAAACAGACTCCAAAAATCCCAGTCTTCACAAATATTACAGCCAGAGACTCCTGTATTAGGGGCACAAATGGTGCACTACTACTGTATCCAAACGCAAGCAGTAAGGAAGTGTGAAAGTCTGGTTTATTCCCAACCACAGACTGAAAAACGAGGTATCTTGTGGCATAGCTCCCACTTTTCCTTGCACAAAGTTCATTTAAGAAAAGTTGTATTTTGAATGCAAGTCACTAGCACTCATTTGCTACTAAATGCTAAACAAATTCAATGCAACACAGTGTAGGCTACATCTTGAAAACAGTAATTAGTAAAATATCTGCTGACCAGACTATCAAAGCACAGATAAAAGTTTCTACAATTTAAACCACTGTAAAGTACAGTCAAAAAGTTGGATTAAGTCTAAGTAATAAATTTTCTTTTCCACGGAGGTGAAACTTAAGCAATAAGGTTATTTCTTCAGACCTCACAATTGCTTTTGAACACAGTAGGAAATATCAACCAAAGTCTTAAGATGCAAATCTTTAAACCCCTGCAAAATTCACTATTTGGGTAGAGGGGGGAAAGATAAGAGAACTGACTGTGCCAGTTGATCAAACAGGATTAACATAGTTTAGGACTGCCCACCACAAGCAAGCATTTCATAGAAAAAAATGAGAGCAGACAAGATTTAATGTACTAGAGGATAGAGAAAGGAACAAAGAATACAAAACTATAGGAAACTGGGCCTCTTCATTTTCATTCCTTAGAAAGGAACATATTCTGTTAAATCAAGTAGAAAATTACATATTGTCTTTGTTGGTTTTCTTGGACAACTCCCAGAGTACTTAACGACAGGTTTGAAAAATGTAGACTTTGATCGTATCAGTGAACCTTTTTGCCTGCAGAGAGCCCAAAATGTCACAAAACAATGGCAGACTTTTGAGCCTACTCCTTTTCTGTAGGAGACAAGGGATTAATTTAAGTACTTAAAGCCTTAACTTTTTATTCTTTTCTGCTGCAAAAAGTATCAACGAATCTGAAGAAAAAGTTGACAAAGATTAATCTCTTTTCCTGAGATTATTTTTAAAGCTTTTAAACACCTCAATCAATGACATTGATTATTTAAAAAAAATTTGTGAAAAGAAATAATATTAATTTTTTAGTCTCCTGTTTTAGGCAGCAGTTCTGTTCTGTCGCATACACATGCATGGATGTGTAGAATTTGGGTCACTTAAAAGAAGAACACTGTTGATCAGCTTTCAGTTGTTTTGAAACACCAAGCATCCTCCTATCAATTGTCACAGTGTGTTCCCCATAAAGAGAACAACCCTGGGGCAAGCTCCGTCTGTAAAACACCCAGGCAAGTTTATAAAATGTGATAATCCAGATTTTTTACAAATTTGTTATATTGTTTCAAATATTCTTAGCAACTAGAAAAAATTTTAATAGTATTTCCATAATCAGATTAGGAATTAAATTAATCCAACCCAGCAAGAGACAGAAGAAAATCTCTTGCCTAGCCTTTGTTTTACTTCAGTATAGAAAATTAACAAAGTGAACACTACTTGTACTAATGAAAAAAAGCAAATGCCCCTGTTTGTTTAAGATTTCATAAGATGAAGGTCTTTGCAATTAGAGTAAAAAAAGTAAACTGAAGTTAAAAAATTATAAACCAGAATCCATGAAGAAAAAGACGAGAATCCAGAAAGAAAAGAAGGTCTGAGGAAACCAAAGAAAAGCTGAAGTAATATCTATCACATATAATATTAATGTCTCATACTGTTACTTCCTCTTATTGTGATCCTTTGTTGTTGTCACATGATGATCAGCAAGGGTCATCTATTCAGGGGTTTATAAGTGCTGTCTTCACATTTCTGCCTTTATCTCCACAGTACAGCTCGAACTGAAATCACTATGGTAATTATAATAGTTCAAGTTCGTGCCTTAAGTAGCAATCAGGGGAAGTTACTGCAGGAAATATTACTGATAGAGGCAGTTTCTAGTGTATATGCTGCTGCTAAGAGCTGCTGATGCACAAGGAATAGTATTCTACAGTTTAAGAGGTTGTTGGTTGAATTGTGAGCCCTCTCCAGTAAAACCATTGTCTTGCCTATACAATGTGCAGCCTTAGCTGGCTCAATACTTTTGGTTTAAGGCTTTACATATTTTCAAATGTATTAATGGCAATAGGCAGTATAGGAATATCACCAGCCCATTACAGGATGAATATGGTCACCTCAGAAACAGGGAAACAAGGCAGAGGTATTTTAATGCTTCCTTTGCCTCTATCTTCAACATGGATGATGGACCAAGGAAGCTGGCAAACTTTGTCCTGATTTTCAAGAAGGGCAAGAAGAAGGATCCTGGAAACTACAGGCCTGTCAGTCTCACTTGAGTGCCTGGTAAAATTATGGAGAAGATTATTCTGGGAAGTATTGAAAAACACCTGAAAGACAGCACTGTCATTGGTCACAGCCAGCACAGCTTCATGAGAGGAAAGTCCTGCTTATCAAAACTGATTTCCTCCTATGAAAAGGTAACTCACCTGGTTGACCAAGGGAAGACATTTGATGTTATCTCGTTGGATCTCAGTAATGCTTTTGATACTCTCTCTCACAGGATCCTTCTGGAGAAAATGTTCAGCACATAGCTGGATAAACACATCATGGGGTGGGTGAGCAATTGGCTCATGGGTCGAGCACAGAGGGTAATAGTAAATGGAGTGCCATCAGACTGGTGACCTATCACTAGTGGGGTTCTAGAGTGCTCCATCTTAGGCCCTGTGCTCTTCAACATCTTAATCGATGACTTGGATGCAGGACTGGAAGGGATACTGAGCACGTTTGCAGATGACACAAAACAGGGAGGAGCTGGTGACTCCCTCAAAGGCAGGGAGGCCCTGTAGAGAGACCTCGACAAATGAGAGGACTGGACAATCACCAACCATATGGAGTTCAACAAGGGGAAGTGCCGGATTCTGTAGCTGGGATGGGGCAATCCCAGATGTTTGTACAGACTGGGGAATGAGATGCTGGAAAGCAGTGCCAGAGAAAGGCACTGGGGAGTCCTGGTCGATGGCAAGTTGAATCTGAGTCAGCAGTGGCCTGGCAGCCAGGAGGGCCAACCATGTCGTGGGGGGCATCAGGCAAAGCATCACCAGTCAGTCAAGGGAGAGGACTGTCCCACTCTGCTCTGCACTGGGGTGGCCTCGCCTTGAATATTGTGTGCAGTTTTGGCTGCCATAATATAAGAAAGATATTAAGCTGTTAGAGAGTGTCTAAAGGAGGGCAACAAAGGTGGTGAAGGAACTTGAGGGGAAACCATATGAGGAGCAGCTGAGGGTACTTTGTCTGTTCAGCCTGGCGAAGACTGAGGGGAGACCTCACTGCAGTTACAACTTCCTTGTGAGGGGAAGAGGAGGGGCAGGCACTGATCTCTTCTCTATGGTGACCAGTGACAGGACCCGAGGGAATGGTCTGATGTGTCAGGGCAGGTTTAGGTTGTATATTAGAAAGAGGTTCTTCCCCCAGAGGGTGGTTGGACACTGGAACAGGGTCCCCATGGAAACGGTCATAGTCCCAAGACTGACAGTTCAAGAAGCATTTGGATGATACTCTCAGGCACATGGTGTGACTCTGGAATGGTTCTGTCTAGGAGTTTGGCTCGATGATCCTTGTGGGTCCCTTCCAACTTGGCATATTATGTGATTCATAACAGGGGCAGAGAGACCAGAAAAAATAGAAAAAATTCTGAAACCAGATTCAAGGGCTTGAGATCTATTCTTTCTGGGTTTCTTACATAGAAAATAAGGCTATTTATAGAAATATTTAGCATAACTAAGTTTAATTTCATGAACAGAATACTTTCTGCAGAATACTGGTTCTTTCCACTAAGTTCTCGTATAAAGGACACAAGCAGAGCAGCATGATGAATACCTCTCAAAGTACTGCAGAATTGGACATTGTTATTGGCACAATTAACTTGATCTGTATTCAACTATTTTGTGATTTGCCTGTTCTGTAAAATCTGCAGCATAGTAAAGCTACTAGCCTGGGGGTCAGCAGTAGTTTTCAGCCACTCTGCCACCATATGCCAGCTGGGCTAAAAATCCACAGACACACAGTACTTGCTAATGTCTGAGCAGTCCTGGCTGCCTGACTAGGCTGAACTGGCTGTGGTAGGACCAACCTGTGCTAAGAGAGGTGCAACTATGTACAGGGGGATCAGTCCATAACTTCTGTTTTATGTCCTTGATTAGGCCCTAGCATGATGGACCCAAAGCCTAATTAGCACAGTGCATTCCTACTGGTTTTGTAGTTAAAATGGCTTTCCTTTTGTCAGCTGAATAGTCACCATAATAAGCCGAGTTCCAGTGCTGACTGTCAATAAAGCAAATATGTTGCAGATAAACACCTGGCAAACTGGTTAACTACAGTAAGACAAAAGAAACACAGTCCAGACGAATAATGCAGATGCCCAGATAAAGGTCATAAAATTCAATTATGATGATAATGTTTTTGTATCAAAAGTATTATGCCACGCATGGAGGCCACCACTGAATTACAGCTTTTGTAGGGCTAAATACATGGGGCAATCAGTGTGATCCAGTTAGGGAATGAAATGTTCATCCCACAACCAATGAAAAGTTAAAATTTTACCAGATCAGTCTTCTGCTTTCTATACCCATTCCCAGTCTTTCATATTCTTATGCCTTCTTCATCAACTTCAACATCCTCACCTGACCAAGTATCAAGTATCAACTGTCTTACTGATTTTTTTGTCATGAGCAACTCTCATTTGACTGTCTCCACCACTGCTGTATACAAGAACTTTTTGTTTGATGTCTCCTCTTGTTTTATGATTTATCCAAGGTCATTCACAGACTAAGAATGTTCTCAATATCATGGGTGATCTACTTCTAGATACAAAATGGCACCTCTTCTCCTATACTTTTTTATCTTCATTACTTTTTTTTCTGACTTGATAATCCTGATGGCTCCCTTCCAACTCAGCATATTCTATCATTCTATATGGTTCTATGAAAATATCACAAGCTAGAGTGCTTTAGGAAATTAGTTACAGAACCTGAAGTAATACTCAAGCATTGATTTATGCAACAATTGGCAAGAAAAATTTCAAGCAAATATTTTATTAGGATTTGTTCCCAAACTTGCCAATATCCTCATATTAAGAGCTTACATAAAACTAATTAGAAAGTAGAGTTCTTCCCAACATCCAGACTGGTCAGTCTCACACATTAAATTACACGAAATACGTCATTTCCATTTAATTTACTTTCTGGAAAGATCTTCAAATAAACAAAATTGAAATGCTCAGCTGCAGTCCCAAATTTAGCTCAAAGAGACGTTGTGTGAACTGTTCGTGTAGCAGCTCATCTTTTTGTATGTGTTTACATTAAGAAGGATGAATTATGCCCTAAGAGGGCTTATCTTTCAATTTTTACATAATGTACTCAGCACTGAGAAAAAAAACACTACCTGGGGAAAAACAGATTGAACGTTCAATTTACAAAATTCTGATGGTTTTTCCTGAAAGATTTCAGGATATATTACCTTAAAAATAATTTTTTAAAAGAGAGATTTAGACTGGTGATATATCTAGTTCAACATCAATCTTCTAGCAGTGGTCAGTAGAGACAATGCTGCAGGAAGCACTCTAAGCATAAGCAACGGGAAATTGAATTCCCCAAGTCTATCAACCAGATTAATGTATGTCCTTAGATAAGGGGGTTGGTTTGTTTGTTTTAGTTGAGTCTCACAACTCCAAACGGTATTGCGCTGTAGCTCAGGGTGTTCTTGCTATGGTGTTAGCCATGTCTTGCACTCAAAGATACATCAGCCAAAACAGGGACCACTTGCACCAAACTGCGCAATGCTACAAGGGCACCTTTCCTACTTCAGAAAGCTGACAGTCTAAGTAGACTCACATGGATAACCTCATTAACTCAATTACATTTCTTCTCTTCCCACTGCCTTTCACTGCTTTTGCATCACAGGGCATTGAAAAAGTATTTGATATCAGTAGCCTTCCAGAAAATAAGGACTAAAGATGTGGATTCTTGATGTGGAAAGGACAGACATCCTGGCTTAGTCAAATTAAGCGGTCACTTCCCAAGTACAGCACCACACAAGTACGAGTGACGTGGGAAAAGAAAAAAATTGTCAGCACTTTCAAACCAAAAGAAAATAAGCTACAGAAAGGGTCATGACAGTATAGAGCACAAGTGTCACTGACATGGGATGAATATGATATGAAATGCTCAATCACAGTGCAGCATTACAAGGAAGTGAAGGAAAGCAAAGGAAGAATTGGAAAACTGAAGACAGATGGAAGATCAGTCTTTTCTGTAACACATCATAAGGGAGCACTGCCTTGAACTCTCTGTTTTCTAAGTGTCTCAGCTGTGGGAGTAGACATTAGCCTTATGTTTCCATTTCATCCAAATACATGAATTCTGAAGCACTGAAAAAATGAAGACCTTCGCTGCCTCACAGATACCAAAGTGCTGGGCTTCTCCTGTCCAAGTGTAAGAACATATAATTACTCATGTTAATTTAGTAAGCATTATTTTCCGCCCTTACTGTTACCATTGCTGCTTTTGAGGCAAGATACAGTAGCCCAATGTGTGTCTTCAAAAGAGAAGGAAACTCTTATGACAGGATCAATATACACATTAGACTCTAATCTAGATCAAAGGCTTACAGTGCACTAAGTAGCCTGCAAGCATAGCAGATGACAAGGTTTTGGGTTTTGGGGCATTTGCTTCGTGACTTTTATTGTTGTTAGGTTTGGACTTTGTTTTATTATTATTATAATTTTTATTTTAGCTGAGGCACATGAAGAAAAAATGTGCAATATTAGGAAAAGCACCTTATTTTAATCTTGTCAGGTAAGTATCTTACATCAGCCTGAGAAAAAAGAAGAAAAGAATTTGACAGAATAGTTACAGATCCTGCTTTTTTTTCTGTTTCACTCCACTAAACTCATTATTATTCAGTCCTATTCATGACATGATTGTTTTTCCTCCATCGTCTGATTAGACACAAATAAGCTTCTTCTACTCCCTCTAACTCAATATTCATATAAAATATCTCAAGTGCAATATCAGGGTTCTAAACAGTTCAATGTTTCTCTTTAAAATTTTACATTATTGCCAGACTGACATTACTCCCTCTGATGTGGAAATCAAGCTGTGTCCCACAGAATTCAGATGACTTTACAGTAAACCACAGTTGTCCAGGTCTTCTGTACAAGCAGGTATAAGTAAATTAAAAATAGCTGTAAATAAACATCTATTTAGCAATATGCAGTTTCTAAGATTTTTCTGATAATAGAAGTCAAGCAATTTCCATATATATATATATTTAAAGATATATTTTTAATTCAACTCCTATAATCCCCAGCACAGTTACAGCTCCTTAAACTGGCATTTGCCCAGATAATTTATTTATGTCTGGTTTTGTTGCCAATTAAAGCTCTAACTGCATGGAAGATTTCAGGGAGACCATAAGGGAAAACCAACACCAAAGCCATCTTTATTTACAAACATGCATATATCTTGACAGAGCTGCCTTGATCCCTCAGTTAGCATCTTCTGCAGCTGTGTACTAGAGCCCTGGATACTCCAGGTGGTGTAGCTTGAAATGAATAGATCATGCCCTCTGTTTTCTGAGGAAAGCATACAGAGAAAAGATAGAAGTATCTTGTTCATGACCTAGAAAACTGTTCCTTAAGCAAATATTAGCACTTAGTGTAGCTTAGATTTCAAAGAGCTAGAATGTCAAGTTATTTAAGAATTTCTTTAATTATAGTGTCTGCTGTGAGCTATTCATATTCTTTGTTGATTATGTTTCATTCCACATTCTCTTCCAGTTCTATCATGAAAATGAGTGCGGAGAAGAGAGCTGTGAAATATTTATAATTAGTATATATAAAGGTAGCTTTAGAGGAGATAGATTTAAACTCTCCATTGAAATATAGCCTGTGTGTAAACTGCTGTGCTACAGAGTACAACACTGGAGAAAGTCATAGTGTTCTGATGGAAAAGATACTAAAGATCCAGGCTGTTGCATGAAGCAGAGAAACCTCCAGATCAGAATATAATGATTAAAATATTGCAAAGAAATTGAGTTTTCTTATGTTCAGATGTGAAGAGATCTTAAGGAATTTAGCACAGGTAAGAATTAAAATTTTGAACAAGTAAACATTTGTTGACTTCAGATGGAACAAAGAATTCTGTTATGCTGCAAAATGAAAAAAATTAAAAAAAGAAGAAATTTGATCCAGGTCAGGAGTGTGTATGTATACTTGTAAATCACAAAAATCATTGTATATGTTCAGTATGGTGAACTTTGAAGACTGATGGGGTCTTGGAGTATTTTGAGTCATCATCTGATGACTAAAATTGAGATATCTTGCAGACATTTCAAAGTCAACAAGAATTTCAATAATGGAATTGATTATAAGACTATTTCAGAGCTATCTAAAATAAGACCTCATTACTTAAATGTCCCTTTACCTGACACATCTCAATTTTTATTTTATAAAACCGTTTGTCTTAATACTGCATGAAAGGGCATTCAACCTCACTTTTTTTTGTTGAAACAGTCTCCTAATAAAACCTCAAATACAAGACACTTCTGAATTCTACTACATTCTTGAACACAACTCTTTTCTACAGACATAACTTGGACTATGTGTACTATTTATTTCAACAGTTTGTGGCTTTTGCACACATTTCAGATTGTTTCTTCTGCTAGAAGAAATATCCACAGAAACTGGGTTTATATTGTTACCTCATTTATCATCTCAAACCAGATAAAACAGGTCTGACGTACCAAGCCACCTACTTGGTTGGTTATTTTTAAACACTGGGGGTATAACTTTTTGTCTTTGGTAGGATTATCCCTCCCCTGCCCCCACCTCCCAGATCTCTATACACCTCATAACTTTATATCAGTCAAAAATGATAAGAAAATGATAAGAATCCAGCTTAGGGAGAACAGTCACAGGTCTTGGAAGACTGAACATGAGCTGCTGTAACACATCATTATCTGATATTTATTTGTATAACACACTCATCATGTTTTTCTTTGAGGATTCACCTTTAAATCAAAATCCATATCCAGCACAGACGGGATGAGTACAAATGGTTTGACACTACACCAAGGTTCTTTTGGAAACATGATAGAAATTTCCTTTCTCAAATTAATTGATACCTATTTTTCTTAGTTTATCCCTGCCTTGTCCCTTCTTAAAGGCATGCATGAAAGAACTTCCACGACGAAAGAAAAGGAAAATAAACCACAATCAGGCTGCATGCAGTCATGCAGCCTGGGTCCCATGAATATAAGCTAGTCAAATATTATGTGGGCAGCCTGAGGACCCTGCCCTACAGTTAAACAGGAATACAAGTGTTGTGCTGTTGAAGCTGCAAACCTACTGTGACTGCAGTGGAGGTATGGCACAGCTGCTTCTTTATCCTGTTCCTGTCCTACTTGCACACACACTGCAAACAGGCTGCAGAAGAAAGAGAAGAGAAACAATGCACAAAGGACTACAAGCTGCTGTGTTTTGAAGCTACCACTTGCTTTGGATGATTTTCCCATAGCATTAGGACTTGGAGCCACCAAGGAGGAGGAGGGGTCTATGCAGCCACAGACATTTCTTTCATGCAGCCAGAAACATACAAACAGTATTGCTTTGCAATAAGACAATGTAGCTGGAGACTGGGAAGAAGGAGCTAAATACTGTTCCCTTTTTTCTTTTGATAAAGTAGTATCTTAACATAGTGCATATCCTAACTATCTGCCATATGCTATCCAGTACTTAGTCTTAAAGAACTTATTCCTAAATGACAGATAAAGTTTAGGGACCTCACCTGAGCATATGACAATGATCTATTTTTTTTTTAACAACAATAAAAAAACTTTTCTCTTTTAGACTGGGAGCTTCATAGGGAGTTAGGAATTCACTTACATATTTTCTGCTATGCTTTCAGAGCTTCCAGTTTCTATGGAAGTATGTGCATATGTCAAGTGCTATGTCTTAAATATATTTAGCTACATTAACACCTTTGGAGGCAAATGCAAGCGTAGGTCTGCAGCTGCTCCTAGTCCAGTCATTTCTGACTGACACACTTTTCTGTTTTTGATGCCATCCATGTGACACTGATTCAGATGTGCATAGAGTTTAATTCACCCTTTCAGTCTTCACTGCTAAAAACACCCTTTACCCTTATGCACAGCTGGTTACTTCATGGCATTCATTCTCCTTAGAAGGTGGAAAACCTCTTAAGAGCCTAAGGCTGTTCAGAACTGCTCCCTGGGGTGGCTATAAGCTAAAACCCCAAATTCAGCCTTCTATCCTGTGAGATAATTCCAATATAATCCCAGAAGAGTTTCAGATACTGCCAGCAACATGTGAGCCACTTAGCCTTGTGTCCAGCCAGAATCCTTATTTATTAGATCATCATGTTTTGCTTCAGCTCTTAGACCATTTATTTCTCAAATATACCTTTAATGTAGGTAATAATAATAATAAAATAGTATTAATGCATCCTTACCTTGTTTCCTGCCAAAATGTATTCTGATATGGACTCAACAATTTCTACTTCTGTTCCGTAGAAACACTTCCACACAGACTATACTTATATGGGAGTCAGAATGTCTGGCTTTTTTGCTCTGGGCACCATTTCCAGTCACATGAACTGGGAACAGTTTGATTCAGATGTTAACAACCACTGACATTTGCAGGAATGTTGCTCCAAAAAAAAAAAAAAAAAGTCATAAATGCCTTAAGAAACTTCACTGCTTAAAAGACTTAGCACAAAAGTTATTGAAAATACAGTATGTGTTTTATTTGGAAGAACATACATGTCCACAGTAACAGGGCACATAACTATATATTATGTTATGAAGAAAACCCTATGGAATAAAGTTTCGTCCCAACTTTCATGTCTTTACAAGCTCACTAAAGTAGGACTTGCATGCAAATCAGGGTAGAATCTGACATCTTAATTTTAAACGGATGTTGGACTTTGAGAAATTAAATGAGGTGAATTCCACAAACTGACAAAAGTAGTGGATTAGAATAAATTTGTGATTGGCACTTAAGCTTCTGTTAAACTCCCTTCCCTCTCTTCTTTTATTTTAAACACATTTTTCAATTCTGTAAAAAGTGAATTATTTTTATTGTCTTAGATTTGAAGGAGTTCTCCTTCAAGGGGAGGGGGAAGACAACAAATTTGTAGTTTGCCTTTCATAGGACTGCAGTAATGGAGACACTCACAGTACAGCTCTCTTTTGTTTCAATTAATTTCAGGATCTCAGGAAGTCTCATGTTCAGAAGGTGACCTTCAAGGGTCATGGCTATGTCCCTGAGTCATTGGATTACGAGATAAGATGTAGCTGGGCCCAAGCATCTGACAGACTCTTATTGCTCTCTGTGTAAAAGAAAGTTACATGAATTATTTTGAGTCTTCCTCCCACCTGAGATGCTTCCATTTTGCACTTTCTGGTTTTTAAAGTGAACAAAAAATCAAAGACCTCATGAAGGCTACAAGGAGCATTCAGAAGTGTTAAAATCTTTTGCCTTTCAAGATCAGTGAGAGAGGAAAAAAATAACTCAAAGCCAGCTAATTGTAGACAGATTAAAGCAGTACACACATATTGTTCCTTTATAAACGTGACATGGTTATGGAAGCAAATTAGTCTGATACCAGCAAGTAAATGAGAGTAGATATAATCTTGTAATTTGTTTTGAAAATTCTTCTGAAAGATTCCCAATTCTTGGGAATGACTCTGTATATACATCCTAAAAATTAAATACAATGAGGCAGTGAGTAGAACAGTTTTTCTTTTATTTTGAAAGCATAAGATATTACTATTTCTCATATTTTCAGTATAGAATACAGCTAAAGTGTTTTGTCTAAAACAATGTATAGTTTTAGCCAAAAGGTGTGAAATTTTCCATAATCCAGAAGGAAAAAAATCAGCAACCTTCAAACACAGCCATAGGAACATCATAGTATTCCTGCTTCATGAGCTTTCTTCCCCAATCTAAGATTTTAAGGACTAGGCCTAAAGGATATTACATTGCTCACTATTTTCTCCTCCCCCATATTGACAACACCATCACTATTTATACACTGACTTAGATGAAACAAAAATATCATGACCATCTGAAAAGTCCACAGTACAAAAGAGGGGGATTTATCCTGCCAGAGTGGGTTATGCCAGAGTGGGTTAGCAAGATTATTATGGAGACAACATATGATACTATTTCACAAAGACGGCTCATAAGGTAATGAATGATGTTAAGACATTCAGAAGAAGGAAGATAGAGCAAGCAATATAAGAAGTTACAGAGCAGTCAGAAAAATTAGAAAATATACTTTGTTTAAAAAAAGCCCAACACCTTCCGCTCCACAAAAAACCCCAAACTCCACCAAAAAAACTCCACATACAAATCATGGCAAGATTGCTTTAGAAATCAAATGGGAAATCTTCCTTTTGATTTCATTTTGTCTGTAGAGCTGTCACCGCAGCAACTTAAACAGATACTGACTATGCTCCAACTCATCAGCCTACAGAGCCCCCTCCCCTTCAGTTATCAGGCTGTGTGTGGGATCCCCTGAATTCCTGATCCTGGCTTCAATCCTCCCAGGAAGGATGTGCGCTGATCATTTACTGAGTCACACATGTGGGTGGATTTTGTCTTTAGCACTACATGAGCTAATTTATCTGCAGGTGAAAGTCAGAGAAATTGCTCCTGAACCCGTTTTCCTCCAATTATCAAATCATTCTATCTTAATGTTAAGACAAGGTTGATAACACCTAATACCCATGTATGTATACATGTATGGAGGTGTTTTACTACAACATGTCTCCCAGTGTTCCAGACAATCGAGAAGGGAAAGTGGGTTTTGCTTTTATTCTACCTCTCAGGAAATAAAAAAATAGTGAAATTGCTATATTTAGTAGCACAGTTTAGACAGTCACAGAGATGGAAGGGCCAGAGAACATGGGGTTTTGTTTGTGCTTTTTTTGATTGTTTGCTTTTGTGCAGGACACAAAGAGAAACCTAACTTTGGTGGAATATAAGTAAAAGGTAGTATGCATTAAAATCATTGCCCTGCCAAAAGTCATGCCTAGGGTGGCAATACAAAGATGTTTTTTTCACTTCCCAAAGCAGCATCTAGAGTGAAACAAAATGAGACTCACTACCTTTTCCCCTCACTGGCTGTTGAAGGTAATCTACAAATGTTATTTACTGGAAGCTGAGTCACCAGGTACAACAGCTTCTGTGAAGAAGAATCTTGCAGAGGTTCTCAATATTAAGAAGTAAGAACTTTGCTTTCTATATGTAACACAAAATTCTCAAAGGAGAGAAAGCCAATGGCCCCCCATAGTCTGGAAATGAAAAGTAACATTAGATTTTGAAGGATCACAGGATATTTAGCTGTAACAATTGCCCTCCAAGTTTTAATCCTACCCCCATTACCAAAACAGCACTGAAGGTCACTCACAAAACTTAAGAACTGTAAGTCAGAGCACTTCACTCCAATATTTTAGAAATTCAAAGCAGCTAACAGAATAGTTTTAATACAAGAAAATGTGTTTGGTAAGTACACTTTCCTTGGTTTGAAAGTTCAACACAGGATCACACCTCAGCAGAGGTACTCAAAGGACGCAGTAAAAAACCAAATTACGGAGCAACATAAAGGTATGAACTTCCATTATTACTGCTAGGAAGTGTATCTTACTTTACACACACAGGGAAAGAAAAAGAGAAAAATCTCCTNTTTTTTTGTGGACATTTTGTCAGGTGAATAATTCCTCTAGTACAGAAACCCATAGAAAATTAAGTCATAAGTCTCTATTTTTCAGGCTTATTTCACTTTCTGGTCATTATTTTAAACCCGTTTACTGAAATACTGCTGAACATAATGTTTCATCAGAGTTCCTGCAGAGTAAGTTAAGGCAGTTATTTTGTATAAGCCATTTTTTATGTGATATGAAACATCCTCAGAACACTGGATGGGTATTATTAGATTTTATGGTAGTCTGCACAGAGATAGCACTAATTTTATGGAGACAGAGAGTCATAAAGTGGAGTACCAACTTGATCTTTACATCATATTCTGCATTTTGAAGGCAGAGGCAGAATTCCCAGAAAAGTCTCATCAGATATCATAAATGGACAGAAATAGTACGGAATATATCTACAAAATCTATACTACTGAAAAAAACATTCAATTCTTGCCCTCAGCCTAAAACACCAACTTCATTGCTCTACTAGCTGATGTCAGCTGCAGAGAGTACCACCAGGCAAGGGATTCTGAGTGATACCATCATCCCAGTATGGTCTTGAGCTGTAGCTGCTTGGTAGTGCAACTTCCATGAAATAAGGCAGACACCACTTAAGGACAAAGAGAGGAAGACTTGGCTGTAGATACAGCCATCTCCTTTTAAGTGGTCCTCAAGTAAGGGATGGAGACTCCATGTACCAGTGACCACACAGAGTTATGTTCTCTAACGTTAGTTACAAAAATATATCCTGCCTAACGCTGAGGCTACAAGTGCTGTGACAGGTTTTCTCACTTTATTTTTCAAACCAACCCAACAACCTGAAGTTTGCTACTGACAAAAGCACATTGTTTTGATACACAATTTGCATACTTTATATGCTACTTCCCTCCACTCAGTTATTTTTCTTCATTCAGTGCATAGTTCCTTGTTTTAAAAAAAAACAATCAAATTTTCTTATTAACACTTTCCTCTCTCCACAGCAAACTCTGAATATTTTAAGATGTATGCATGAATGAAATTTTTGGATAATATTCCTGTTCTTGAACCCGGTGACCTTCCTGTGTTTTAGTTTGAAATAAAGCAAGTTACATTTTGCTTCCAGCTAAAAGGTTGCTGCCCTTAGGATGTAAAACATCAGCTGTATAAAAAACATATTAAAAAAACCCAAACATAATTACTTCTGTTTGCAGAAGGCTTCTTTCAAGACCTATTTGTGGTGTAAACACAACTTGTACAGAGATAATATTGTCTAAAAAGTAAAAAAATAACCCCCAAAACATTTTAAGAAATCTGATTTTAATGAATATATAAGAATATATTTCTGGAGTCAGTGTCTTAAGACTCAGTAGAAGCTTGAGGAATTCACTAAAATGACAGCAAAACTTACCTCAAGAAGAATCAGAACGGAGGCTCTATTTTCTCTTATACCTTGTGTTCAGTCCAATGCTTATGGCAAGACTTAATGCTGACTCCTTCCATCTCTGTAGTGGTCAAAAAAAAAAATAGAGAGCTAGAATCTAAGCACTCCTATAGGTTTGGCAAACCGAAGAGCAGTAACATCTGGCTCCCTGCCTAAATTAATTGGAGAAATATATTACAGGCTGTGCTCTTATCATCAACTGCCAAGAGGCATTTAGATAATGTTTCTTTACAAGAGGAGAAAGGAAGGTTTTTCTTTTTGTTTCTAGAGAGATGCATGTACACTGTCAGGCAAATAACAATTAAGGACTGACTGGTGAACATCAGAGGAAAAGAAGTTACATCCCGTAGTTTTTCCTTTAAAAAAACACAGTTCCAAAGGTAGAGTGAGACACCTTTTCCTGTGGATTTCAGGATGCAAAATCCAGTTGATAAACTTTAAGTTTCGAAGATACTTCGTCTTTGTGTTTCATTTAAGCACTGAAAGCCATATGTACTTCTTCCTCTCTTGTCATCAATAGAAATTACCGTTTCTGCAGGGCTGTGAAACTGCACCTGTGATTCCTTTCCATCCCTCCTGGCTCTGCCACAGGTGTCCCAGTGCCTGTGTCAGTGCTGCATTACAGCTATCAGCAAAGGATTTTTACTTAGCTTTCTCTGAGGGCTGTGTTAAGATTCTACAGGAAGGAAACGTAAAACAATAAAGACTGAAAAATATGGGAAAAAAGGAAAGGAAGAGCTCCGCGAAGAGCAGAAGTTGAAAGACTTTTCTGCTAAATGGCGATTAGCATAAAAAATTACATGGTACACAGACATCAGTGTAATCTCTATTTATTATTATTATCTGACTATTGTTACCCTTAAGTGAGCAGGTAAAACTGAGTATACCCATATCTTTTATATGGACAAAGGTGGATGAATATCATGGCAGAGAATCAAACAGGACAAAGGAGAATATAGCAGAAATCAAATAAGATGAAAATTAAGATAAGTAGGCAAGAAAGAAACTAGAATAGGAGACAAAAGGAGATTAGGTAGAAAGAATATAGGCAAAAACATTTTTTTTGTTCTCCTTACTTCTTGCATCACAAAACATGGCAGAAAAGACCCGGAGAGGCAGGCATTCATTAAGAGCATGACCATCAGCCTGGCCCTCCTGAAAGGGAGGGCTACTTTAGGCAACAGCAGCAGGAGCATTTCCCCAGCCCAGGAGAAGCCATGTGCCCACTGTGACTGATGAGGGATCAGGACTTAGCCTGGCAAACAATGCTATGTGGGAGGACACTCAGCATATTGCTCAAAGAAATGCTGTGGGGAACTTCCAATCGCACTCTTTCAAGCTGTTGAATGCCTACCCATAAGATCGGCAGTCTTGCTGGCATAGTGGAAGGATTTTTTGCCTCCTTGCTGGTAGCAGATCCTCTCTGCTCTGCCTGCATGGTGAAATGCAAACCTGTGAGAGCAGGCACTGAATTGTTCCGGACCTGTTTTAGGCAAAAGAGACGTAGCGTGGCTTCATACTCCAGAGCCATTCGCTGTAGGCTGGCAAGCCAACTGGGATGGCAGTTGTATGATCCTCAGCATTTTGATAAGCAACACCAGTTTTCCCCATGCATACAAAGTCCTTTAAATCATCATTGCAGAAGTTACCTTAGGTTGGTCTGGCTCCACTGAACTGATAAGGTTTTGTTTCATACATTATAACATCTGGTGCAGGTTCTGCAGTGCTAGAGCTGTGCTTGGAGAGGTTCAGTGAACTCCCAGCTGTGAAACAGGGAAGGTGCTGCCTAAATAGGGAGCTGGATGCAGGTAGAGTAATGAAGACAGGAGAGAACTGTGGCACAGCTCAGTAATTAGAACATAAATCGAGATTAATCTACAGGAAAATGTTTATATTTAGGTACTGACAAGTACTTTGTTTCAATTAAAAGCAGTGCTGCAGATTATTCAATTGTTCCCAAGTTAATTTCTGCAAATGTTTTACTGTAATACTGATTTAACAATTTCATATTTTTTCCCAAAATGTGATATAAATGAGCACACATGCAACAGACTTTTACACCTGCATGAAGTTATTTTTTGTATCAGTTAACTAAAAACTTTACAAATTAACTCAGCCATGAGAATAAGAGTGATGGCCTCAATAAGAGAATATAAATTATCAACACTTACACTTACATTTTAATCAAATAAGGTTTAAGTATTTGTATAAAGGCAAGCCTGTGGATGATTAGTTGAACAGAAAAAAACCTGAAGGTTGGATAGCACTGGTTATGACTCTACCAGCTACAGTTTCATACGGAAGTAGTCAAGCTGTGAAAGACTTTGTGCAGATTTGTGCATTTTTGATCATAATACGCATGCTCGTTTGGTTTGTTTTCACACACATTTGTAGGCTTTCCTGCATAGCATATTGGGAAAATATGCAGTCCACAGGCATGGGTTGTCATTCACATTTATTGATACAGCAAACTAATTAAGTGGAGCTAGGCTTTGCTACCAAATTAAAAATCTAATGCTGAAACTGGGAATCAATCACTGTTAGTGTTGCCAGTGATGTCAGCAGGACAGTACTTAGGAAAGGTTATATGGGTCTGCTTTACAGTCCATTGTTACATTCTTTTCTTCTACATCTAAATAAATAAATATGGTTAAGCTAGCAATTTATTTAGAATAATTACTATTATTCAAATATACCTCATAGATTTGGAACTAAGTTTTTCTCCTCTAAAACACACAAATATGAAATTTCATACACCACAGCATAACATTAAACTGACAGAAGGTGTCAATGCTGCAGCTTGTAAAAATCACCATATTTTAATTCCTGCTCTCCAGTTTTCCCTTCCTAGACTCCTTCTGATCCCTTTTGTATATCTTCTGATCCCTTTTTGTATTCCTTGAAGCCGGTCTCTCTCCCCAGGCCCATTCTTTGTTCTTCCATTTCTTGGCTCTTGCTCTCACTAAAATAATATGCAACAATTCATATCCAGAAATGAATGTGAAAAACCCCAGGTATGATGGTGGGACTGTTGGGAAGTTACAGTGATTTCATTTGTCATTTAGGTTTGACAGGGAAAGCAGGCTGAAAAAAGGATGATCCTTTACTGCCAGGGCAGAAAGAAATAAATAGTATAGGCTAGAGGCTATTAATTTTTGGGTGAGTAGATTTTGAGCAATATATTAAGATAAATATTTTTTGAAATTAAAACATTTGTACTAGGAGAAAAAAAAATCTTTCTTGATGTCTTAAATTTGCGTGATTCTTATATGATGCAAAGGTTTAGCAGCTAATGTGAGGTGAAGGCTCCTGAAAATGGTAACTCACTGTCCTTTAATGTCGAACAAAACCTGCCTAAAGCCAACAAGCAGAAAACCCAAAGCCTGAGATAGTATCTCAACAATTTCCAGTTTCTGAGATGGGTGTATGCATGCACTTGTGTTTCACAGGATCATTTCCTCGGCCTGGAGGGCAGCTTTCTAATCTAGAAGGGCATGCCTGTGTGTAAAGACAAGAGTTAGCAGTGATACAGTGCTTCTGCAGAGCAGGAATTTGTTAAATATGTAGGAAACAGGGTGGTGCTGAAATGCCCAGTCACTGGGCTGTGGGAACTCACTGGGTACCAGCTAGAGGAGAGCAGGAGCCAGGGGGGTTAGGAGGCAGATCCTGCCTACTTACTGAGACTGCAGCACAGCCAGTCCTCTGGGAGGAAAGGAAAAAAGAGGGCTCTGACTCACTCCATAGCATGATTGCAATGGTGAACCTCACCTTCCAGTTTTTGCTTCCATGTGCATTGTTTTCCATGGTCTCTAGAAAGAGACACATTTGGTAGTACAGGTGTTCAGGCACCACACTCCTAGGTCCATGTCTTGACTGTTCACCACTCAGATTGCTGGCAATATGGTGTAGGACAGTGCAGTAAGATGACTGTATTAGCTTAGAGTGAAAACCCCTGAGATGATGTCGAAACCCCCTGATTATCTCCTGGTTGTTCTGCCTTTGAACAAAATGCCAGAGAAACAACATCAAGCAGTTTTGTTACAAGTTTTCCTCTTCCTTGTGACATGTAATATTGTTCCACATCAAGAACCAGACTGTTTTCTCAAAGAGATACTTTCTTGATTTTTATTTCCCCAAAAAGGAGAATTTATGAATAAATACCATTTTACATCACATACCCTTTTATTTGGGTGGTGTACATGGTGTAGGTATATATAGTCATATAGATTCAGGTACTCATATAGTTATATATTTAATGTTAAAGGCTACAAGTAAATTTAAGAGGAAAACAGCTTTTATATTTAACAATCCATTTTTTTTTTTAAAAATTGAGATAACAATCCTTTCATATTTTCATGTTTTCTTTTCTTTCTTATAATTTTTTGTTTGCTTGGGATTTTCTTGGGTGGGGAAGATAGACTGCTTCTGCCGTCAGCTGTACGGCTCAACAGCACTTTTCCTCGTGGTGTTGTGAGGATGTCCTGGGGAGTGAGCACAGCTTTTCGTGGCACACTGCCATCTCTCAAATGATCATGCAGTGCCACCTAGTTGTTACTGCTAAGGCTTGCAGAAATACCGAAATCCACTTTACTGAAAACCACTTTTCTAATGGGTTATTAGAGAAGTGCTTTGCTTTGACTCTTGGGATGAAAGGTGGTCGTGTTGCTCCCTCCCAGCCCTCTGTGTGTTATTCCAACATAATTTGGTTATAGAAAATTTCAAAATGTAACTTTTATTTCAATTTTAGAAGGCTCTCACTTATTACTGTGACATACAAAACATGTTCATCTGAACAACACACAAAGTTACCCAAGCTCTAAAAGACAACTAAGAAGTGATGCTTGAGAAGACCGGTTACTACCACTGTAACTGACCAGAGAAAAAGACTTTCCCTCTACATGTGACAAAACTTTATGGAAGTAGGAGCAAGAGGTCGCATACAAGAGGTAGTTTACATTGCAGCTGCAGGGAAATGTGAGCGACAGCAAGCACATGAGGGCCTGTGGCAGGAACACAGTGCTATTCCTTGGGGGTGCTCCTGCAAATAATAGAAGGACGCCCTTCAGTCCAAATGATGATAACAGTACACTCAGCCTCAATGTAAGTCTACAGGCACAATGTAACCGTAAAAGGAGCTTGAATGGTTGCTTTTAGAGTCTTAAAATTACAGTGTGGTTTCTCCCAGTTGTATGAAAAGTTTTCTGTCTTCCTGTAGATCTGTATCTCCAATACTTGTGTCATAATCTGCACCATTATGTAGGAAAACAAAAGCCAAACCAAACAAAAATAAATAAGATTCGAGCACTTACAGCTACAGAACACCATTTGAAATCACAAATATCCTGAACACTAAAGTATTAATTAAATAATTTCTCCTACTTCCTGGCTTTCTTTAAATGTAAATAAATATTTTTTTTAAATTCCCTAATTCTGGGAGTACTAATGCATGATCCTTCCATTTGTAGTGTAGAAACTGATTGTATATGCCAGATGAAAACACTTTCCCCTCAGAGAGGGAGTGAATTAACACACTTTTGCAGAGGAGTGATTTTGTACAGGTCTGTGGGCACATTCTAGAACATGTAACAGGTTGAGAATGATGCATGATGCCAGTTCAAATTAGGTCCTTTGGTAAATAAATAAAGTCTAATGTTTTATAACCAGTATCAGTTCCGCCTGATCTTTAGACATTTTCTTGATTTTAGAATATTTGGAGGGTGACTATGAGTAAGTGCCTAACTAACACAGGTCAGCTTCCTGCAAAAGTTGAGGAGGTCCATGCAGATATAAGGCTCAAATCCATTAAAAATCCCACCAGACTATGGAATTGACTTTTTTCTTTATTATTTGATGATCTGTTCAAAAGCATTCTGTTCTCTTAAGCAAACATCCTTAAAAATGCTTTTAGGATCCCCTGTTGTTTTAGAACATCTTGAGTAATATCTGTGTGAAGACATACAAAAAATCAGTGGATGGCACTGTTGGCTTACATGTAGTGAATCACCTCCTAAATTATAAAATGTATATGGATTTTAGGGTTAGCTGTACATGGGTTTATGTTTGCCTAGTACTTCACAGATTTTCCTGGATTTGAGCAAATCCATCTTTCTTAAAGTTTATTTTCATACTGAAACCACCAAAACTAATGGTTATTTAATTCTGACATTTTGAGGTTCACTTGCAATAGACAGTGTTTAGGCCAAATAACGGACTGAACAGATCATCCCTACAATCATTGCAAGGAACATACCAGGCCTTGAAACACTGGCAAATGACTGGTTTTAACTCTTTACTCCATTACGGCAAAGCATGATAGTTTGTTTATTGAAATCTTGTACAAATGATACATTTTCTCATCTATAGGGTACGTTAGGGATTTATTCCCTCATTCAGGCTCTGATGACTGATCACAAATTCCCTTAGAACCCTTCAGCACTCTGAGCTTCTTTGAAATATGGCAAGACAGATAAAACAACATTGCTGGAAAAGCATCACGTGGTAGGTGTGCAGAGAGGTAATGCAAACCCAATAACAAAGCAATTGCCTTCACTGCAGCACAGCACATGGAGATCGTTTAACACTTGGCAGTGTTTACTCTGTGCTGCAGCTCAAGCCTTGCATGCAGTAGGGAGAGGGAAACCTGTAATTCTTTCTTCTGTAGATCATATGGCTAGGCAGAGGGATAAGGAAATGCCAGACACCTTAGCTGTGGGTGTTTAGGCTAAGGCTTCAATCCCTCACAATGGAGTCGATTCCACTGAAAATAAATACACTTGAACATTGTACCTAGGTATTGAACACAAACCAAATCCCAGTCTCAATGTCAAATTTAGACTGTGGACACAGTCTTGTATGCTCTGTTTGTGATCTTGCTCAAAGGGGAAAGATTAAAACTCTTATCTGTGTTTGATGGATGGACCTGGTGTGTGACCTATGTTGTGCCTACACTGTGGGCTTTACAGCATGATTTGCAAGCAAATTAGCCAAGGGATCGCCTCCTGGGTGAGCCCCCATGCAGTGTGGTAAGGCATCTGAAGCCTGTAAGTAAACCAAAACTTACGTCATTGTTCTGACAGTGTGGCTCTCAATGCAAGCATCCTACCCTAATATACTAATCTTCCTTCCTTCCTAAAATTTTTGCAAAGTTATCCATGTTGTCACATTTTATTGAAACTGAAATTTTAAAACTTTTACCATTTTAAGATAGAAATAAAGAAAAAAGCACAGTTTTATTTTTTAAACTGAGCTCTGTAACTCTAACATACTAGTCAAAGTCCTAGACAGTAGAATGCAGATAGAGATTGAGTAAAGTTTTGGGGATTTTTTTCCATTCACTTGCCCTGCTGTGGAGCTTACCCTGCCTCTCTTGCTTTAAAAGTAATATGAGTTCAAATACCCTCTACGGGACTTTGGTTTTGTGACTCAAAGATCCTAAAGAAATCTTTCATTCTGACAGATAATGTATTTCTGGCATGCCTGTTGCATCTCCAATTGCATCTCCTCACTTTCTATCTATGCACCCACTGTTGTCATGGCTACAGTATCCATATCTGGAAAAATAAATAAATAAATAAAATGGCCTTGATCTGAGTAAAAGAAAAGAATACATTTCTGGAGCGTGTGAAAAGTAGTTTTCTGCACTGGACTTATTTTAAGATTACAATTTTAAATTATCAGAATTGCATTTGTAAGTCCAGTTTTATTCCCAAAAATTTGAAGCTGGCATATATTGAGCCAATCTAGTTAACAACTGAGCTCATGGCTGGGCAGTGCTGGAATAATAAGCAGCACTGAACCTTGAAATAGATCATGAATCAGCATCTGTCTGCATTACCCTGAGAAGGGAAGTCTCCCCCAGAAATTTGGCAAATTTCTCTTACACAGAACAGGCTAAAATTTCTTAATCCACAAAGCTAAAATGCTTCAAGATGCAGGTAGCAAAAGATTTGTTCAATGCAGGTAATGTTCAGGTAAAGTGGGGACAGAGTCTATGGTGTAACTCCGACAAGCATGGAGAGAGTCAGCTTCAGGAATACAATTAAAATGACGTGTTTCTAAACATAACTGCAGAATAATGGTGGTAACCAGTAGATGACGGTTTTGAGCCAACTTCTCTAGCCTTGGGGACAGAAAAGAAATATCACAGGTTGTTGTCTCACTACTGAGTTTTGTAAAGCTAGTGTAACTACAGATTGACAAGAGCATTATTTTAAGTTTACAAAAGGCATTGTGCCTTATCAGACAAGGCAGGCACTGCCTCCCCCCGCCTCACTCCATGCTCTCCTTGTCTTGCTATCCTTCCCTTGTGGCTGCCTACAGAGGTCTCCACTCGAGGAAAACAGCCAAATTCTTCTCTCAGTTGTGTTGTTAACAAGTAAATGCCTTCACTGTGGGTGTGCAAATTGCACAGTGTGCCTTCACTTGTTGCCATTCCTCCCAAAATGTTCCGAGGAAGCCTGCTTACATTACTGTGTGTCAAGTGTGTTCTGGAAGGTCAAACCTTGGCTGCCACAATACTTGTGTAGATTTCTTCCTTATTGAAATGGAATAACTCCTCTTCCCTGTCACATATAAACACTGCTGGCTCTGGATATTGTCATAGGTGTCTGATTCTGAAGATTTCATTTCTTGTTGGCAATAGCAAACCTACTTGCTAATACAATTTAGTGGTATTTTAATCAGCAGCACCAGGCTGCTCATATAGAAGCTCCCAGACATCTGCCACACATTTCCCATATCTGACAGGACTTTTCCCAAGGCACATGCCATTTATCAAGGAAGGCATGTGATGTTGTCTGTTACCAAAACCTGTTCTCTTAATGCATATGTAATGAGGTGGTTAATGCTTTGTGAGTATGAGTGTGCAGCCTTTATAGACACTGATGTGCTAAATAACAAAAGGCTTTTGAGTTATTCTGAAAAAAAATACTTATATATTTCCATACAAAAAGGCATTTCCAAATGTGATTAAAAATGAATGCAATATTTTTCTTTTAATTTTTACTTTGATGCTCTGTTAATCATGGGGTGGGTGGGGGGAAACCACAACAAAACAGAAAAATGCACTTTTGCACTGCTGTGGTAATGTTAACACCAAGAAGTACACAATGCCTAAGCCCAAGGAACGCCTTATAAAGCTGAAAATAAACATTTACAGAGAGGAAGGAATTGTTAAACGCAATGTAGAAGTTCAGGGGGAAGATGACACTTACCTGCCCAATAGCCTTTCTGAGGTCAATACTGCAGAGTGCAATTCTGATTGACTTCGGATTTTTATGTGTTCTGGGCAAAATACAAGTTCTTGTCTTCTGGTGTAAGCAAGAGTTTAAGAACTAGAGCTTTTTTTAAGTCAGTCTCTCACCTTTCATCTGATAGTCAATATGTATTTTCCCTTGCTGTCTTATTTTCTTAGAAGGCTAGAGCACAGATTTCTTCACCATTGCTGTGCAACATTTCTGCAGGCTAAAGATGCTTTTGGCACCATACTGCCCTCCCCTCCTGCCAAGTCCAGAAGCCCTTTATACTGAGCATTGACTTCTCCAGTTGAGCAGCTATGCAGCTCTGTATTTCTCCAGCACTGCACCCTCAGATTTCCTATTTCTTTCTGGGGTTTTCCCATAGCTATTGACTGCAGGCTGCTTAGTACGGACAACTACACCTCTGCCTAGTGATTTTAATAGAAAGACCCCAGGATATTTCAGTCAGTATGTTTCTCACTGGGGAAAACTTCCTCATCCCCACCCATTTTTCTCCAGGTAGGGGTAGCGTCTCTCAGTTCCTCCTTCACAAAACCCCCATTGCACAGAACCCAAAGAGCTGCAGCATTTGCTTCTTTGGGTTCTCCCTGACCTGGCATGCAGGGCTGTCTGTAGCCACCAACTTGATTTAGGATCCTGAGCAAGCTGCTTCACTTCTGGGAGACGTTGTCTGTGAAACTGGAACAGTCTTTGAGACTACAGAGCCCTCTGCTGCTCCCTCCACAAGAAAACCATGTTAGCAATTAACTGATCTGTATGTTTACAGGATTAAAGGATCTGGTTTCTCTTACTAGGTCAGTTTACTCTGCTGTAATTAGCCTTATCTTCTTCTTACAATTAAGTGTCACTCCAAAGCCTCAGAGCTTAACACAGCCCAAACCGGGAGAATGATCAATTTCATATCCCACTGCTGTAATTGAAAACAGTTTGTAATCTTGTATAACTCTGTAGGTTCTACTTGCATGTATACAAAACACTTTAAAATAGTAATTTAGGCTTGAATGTAAGAGTTTTGCTTAACATAAGGATAATGAAAGTAGCATAGGAGTTGCCATGTGAAGCATTACAACAGGGTAGCAGGCAGCCCACTGCTGAATGACCCACTTTCACTTCCTCTAACCATGCTAGCTAGATGCAAGCAAGTATGTCATCAACAGGGCTTATGGGCATGCTTAAGCACACCAACATCTTAATGAGCCATATAACTTCCAATCTAGAGCTTGCCTGGAGCAAACAACCCCTGACCAGCCTACCATAGAATACCAGGTCTGTGTCTATAGAGTATTGGCAACAACAGTATAAGAAAACAAACTGATGGGAAAATTCTTCTGCCTGGTGTATGCAGCTATTTTTCCTGTCTACAACTAATGGCAAGATGAATCCTAACTTTTAATTGAAAACATCTGTAACAGATTAATCTGACCTCATAGTTGAGATGCCTATTATTGCTGATTGAGACAAACAGCTTCTTTCTTTCATGAGGGCCTTCATTAGATGTGGCATCCTGCAACAATCCAGATGAAGTGCGAAACAAATTCTACTCTTACTTGACAGGAGAAACTCTTGAAGCCCGTCTAGGTAAGGCTACCTATGTGCTCAATTTTGTTAACATCACAGAGGACTAGCAGGACCCACCCATGGTCCGGCATTTTGGGTCCTTGCATAAATCGACACCTCTTTTCCCTGGGGTGAAAGTCAGAGTGAGGGATCTGCAAACGGGACAGTGGTTCAATCCTTGCAATCTATTAACGTGGGGTAGAGGGTATGCTTGTGTTTCCACAGATGAAGGACCTTGATGGATACCTGCCCGCTGTGTCCGACCTGTATTGGGTGATGGGTACGCATGAGGTGTGCGTGCTCGAGTTACATAAATGGTTCATTCATGGACATACTCAGCACACAGAAAGTCTACAGCCTGTGAAAGATGGACTGTCAGCCTCTCGTTTGTGCAGTTGTCTTTGTGTTATTAGTATTGCCATAATTTGTATCTCTGGTGCAAGGGGCGCTGCATCGGATGATACTGACAATATTTTTTAATACAAAGAAAAGGAGGAATTGTGTGGGGTAGACTTCAGCTGGTCTGAAGTCTCTGTAGAATAGCTGGACTATGCCAGGAACCTTCTACACACGTCAGGGTGATATGCACGGAAGGAAAGGCTGTGACACCTGGAACAGAAATCCGGTTTCTAAAGTGATGAGTAATGTTTGCTGACATGTGTCGTTTGTGTGTCCAATCAGGAATTATTTATGTATAGAGAAACCAATGGTCCTTGGACATCTGTCCAGACTCAGGTCTATAAGAATCGCAGCCTCTGATACAACACCAATGCAATAAAGTTCCTGTCCTGTTTTTGGAACAATACAATGTCGTTTCTTTGACCTGCCTCTAACTTCACGACGACACTTCCCAGCAATACATAATGCATCACTGAATATTATATCAACTCCTCAATTCTTTGAAAATTCTTGTGGATTTTAGCTGGAATTTGATGGTGTGCACTTACTGGAATCAGTAGCTACATCATGATTCCAAATGGCATCCTCCATACTGCCAGCTAAACTGATTCAGTTACTTTCAAGCTTCACTCACTGGTAACAAAAGAAATCAATGCTACTAATACCCATTCCTACTACTGCTCTCAAACATTGGCTGGCTCTCCACAACCTTTACTGCAAGACTTAAAATTGTCTTGAATGATTTATCACTTACCTCCTCTCTTTGGATAATTCTTGACTCTGGTATTATATGTCTCACAGAAGATAAACCACAAGGAACAAGCTGTTTACTAGTGATAATCATTCTAAAGCATGTAAGAAGAATGGCAACTGCTGTGCTGTGTGAATAAGGGGATGCTGATACATGCTCTATCGTCAGTTATTGCACACAGATTTACCAGTCATGACATTATCTCTCTGAGTGTTGTTCCTTATGACAGAATAATAGTCTATACAGTGTATAAACATCCATAATCAGATAACATTCATATTTACAATAGCTGGAAGCCAGGTTTGACTTTTTTTCTTTTTTAATTTATTATTATTCCATTAAAATAGTAAATATCTGCAATATGAAGGAATTCTTGAAGACAGGAATCATGTGTGGATTAAATGATCTTGCAGTCAGGTAGCTCTAAGTAAGTCTTCTGACAAGTAACTACCAGTTAACTATTGTTAGACCTGGTCACTGAGTCTCAGGGGTTTTCCATGCACTGCTCTGCAGTAGCTGAGAAACTGGCCTATCAGTGAAGAGCTGTTGTTCACAGTGGGGAAGGGGTAGCTGTCTGATGCTTTAGTAGTTCCTTTCCTTTTTGGTCTCCTCTGGAAAAAGACAAGCACAACAAGGTTAATAACACCCTGTAATGACAGATGGAGAATTCAAACCACTCAAAAATTATGAGAATGTTCAGAAGGCTGATGATATTTTTATCTCTTGTTTTCTGTAACCAGTCTCCATGTATGCTTCCTATATATTTGCAGCCATCTTTGCAGTTAATTTTTATTACAATTAAATAGTTCTTACCATTGGAGATATTCCATGCCATCTAA
Organism: Grallaria varia; assembly: GCA_013396735.1. Lineage (NCBI taxonomy): Eukaryota > Metazoa > Chordata > Aves > Passeriformes > Formicariidae > Grallaria > Grallaria varia. Next base: position 449,309 of record VWZG01012838.1, on the reverse strand, counting down.
CCATTCACCCATTCCGTTCTAATCATCTAGTCATTCTCCTCATTTTCCTACAATGAACATATAGAATGCCCAGCCGTTCCTGTCTATGTTCTATTACTGTTGCAAATCACTCAAGCAAAATATATCCCTGTTGAGAAGAGATCAGACATAGGCTTGAGAATTAGAACAAATTAACTTAATTGAACATTAAGTCAAAGAACAGCTGCTGAATCTGATACTAACTCTGAAGAAAATCCCAGATTATTTTCTTCCATGGACAGTTCTTTTTTTCCCCACTTCCTATCACTTGAACAAAATACTGATATTTATTTTCTAAACAAATTATGTTGGCAAAGAGTGCACAGCTTTGAAAGAAAGGCAGTGGGCTCAGACTCATTTATGTATTATATAGCTGCAATAATGCTGAATAATAAAAAACATAACAAAATTAAGTATGCATACACCTGTAGATGCTCCATATCATCCTTCTCTGCACTAAGTAGATCTCTCTTGTTAACAGCTGTATGTTTGTCATTTCCCCCTGTATTTCCACTGCCACATTTCCACAGGAAACACTATTCAGCTTGCAGACTTTTTGCCCGTGTGGATTAGATTTGTGTTCAGGGGCTCCTGTTCTGCCCTCAGTCCTTGTGTATGTCAAGAGGAAAAAATATTTGGAAAAAAAACCTTCACAATCTTCACAGCCTGGCACATACAGTGGGGAAAAAAAAAAACAAACCAACAACCAAAAAACACCAAGGTGCTTTTTCCACAGTATCTGCAGCCTTTTGTTGTTATAGAGAGGAGAGGCAAGAGGCAATTATTCCTCATTTCTAAAAGCTTTTGATCACATAATAAATCTTGCAATTGCTCTCATATTATCTTAAAATAACCCAAAAGCCAAGCATGTTCATTCTGCCCAAGATCCCTCCTGGGTTGTTTCGTGTCGAACTGCCAGCTTTAAAGTAATTGTATTTCAGACTGGCTACAACCACGATGATACATGCTTAAAACTGCAAAAAGAACACAAAGTAAAATTGAGTGTTTTTAATTGCAATTGAGATTTTGCTGCTCTTGCTCTGTATCTCCTCAATGGAGATTTTGGGGGGGGGGGGGGGGGAAATTTCCATCTTTTCCTTCTCTGAGCATGTTCTAATCTAAGCCATGAAAAATTCTGCCAAATAGCCTACTTTGAAGCTACAAAAAGATACTTATCCACCATATTTCAGAGCCGAAGGCTGTGCAGTTAATGCTAGTGCAAATCCTTGCTGAAGTAACTGCAACTTCTTGTGGAAACTTTGAGAAACAGACTAAGCAACATACCCTTGGGTTCTGTTTGAGCAGCATTAGGAGCTGCATTATTTTTCTTTGACCCCAGCTGAATGGAAGAAACACAAAAATTGCTGTTAAACATTTTCAGTAAGCCAATAATTTCCCATGCTCCCCTGCTGACTTAATACTTCATGGCAGAATAAACAGCCTCTGAGAAGATACAAACAGCTCACTGGAATCCACATGTAGTTGTATTAAGTAGCACACTTACATAGCTGTGAAGGGTTTTATCATCTGTCTGACATAAGTGATGAAAAACACAGCATATGGATATTTGTACAATGAAGCAGAAGTAAATTTCCATTTTGAAAGCATCATCAGGAAACAGCTTGCTGTCTGGGGGAAATGATTTGTTCTTTTACATTTTCTTCTTACATCAAGCAGATGTATTTACATGCCACAGTGGCAGATATTACTCTGGGTAGAAGACATGGGCATAGCTTATTATTTTATTTGATAAAGCAGCCTGAATGATATCTATAATGAATGCAGCACAGACTCCTTTGCATTAAGGAGAGGGCTGAAGATATTCAGAAAATTAGGAACAAATAGTTTCATAACAAATTTTATTCAGGCTTCTGAACCAGAGATGGATTATACAGCTTGCAGGTACTTGGCTCAGGAGTTTACTTTAGTCCCAATCCAGAGTTACTTTAGAATTGCTTAATACACCTTTAAAATTTGAACTCAGTATTTTAATGCATAAATATCACTGTTTCAACTTTATTTGAAGCAATTGATACCTGAATACAGCACTAAGATTTTTAAAAGTGCTGCAAGAGAATCCCAAACTCAACAGAAACCAACAGCAGTCTCCATCTCTAAGCTGCAACTTTTATTTTCTGCATGAAGCTCCTCTTCCTTTACTCTTTTATAGCATAAATATGTTAGTTTATATCAGCTGCAAAGGCATTCCTAATCTGGGTGGAGAATTACAGCTTTCAGGTGAGTTGTAATTGGTAGTGTGGGTTGCTGCCCATCTTCCTCCCGAGTGTGGCACTAGTCGCTCAGTGTAGATCAGCATCAGCTGGACAGGGCTGAATGAGTGGCAACCTCAGCTGCTCACTGCAACCAGCTATGCTCCAGCTGCTTGAGTTATTCTGTGATCCACAGATCACATTCATTCCTGAAAGGGTGACAATAAATCTATTTCCTCCTGTAGTGAAAGGAAAGGAGATGGACAGGTGAAATTTGATAGTGGTGAAGAAGAAAGGCTCATGACACCAGCAAATACCAAAGGACACATAACAAGAAAATGGTTCATGTTTGTAGTAACTATAAAAAGCAAACAAAACCCACTTTACAACATTTTTTTTCTCTTTTATATTATGTGCAGTCAAAGTCCAAGACCTTATCTTTGTCTCTTTGTATTTTATGTATTTCCTCTACCAGTTTGTTGCAAAGACCATCACATAAGGTGAAATTTATTGTTTCTAGCTCCCTTTACATTTATGCTCCTCAGATCAGCAAGAAGGAAAAGAAGTTGAATCATTGCAGGAAACTCCTCGAGTTGTGCTCACTGCTTGCACGCCCTCTGTTTTCCAGTGGCTATAGATATGACACTTAAACGTCTGTAGATGATTGCATTTCATAGCTCCAACTGCTTCTTGATGTATGGAAAATATATTTGCCCTCTGTTACACGCCTAGTCTGTGGGTTGGACCAAGGAAAAATCTGGACACATGGAACCATTCCATAAGGCTTTGAATTTGCAGGTAAATTCCATGGTGCACAAGGTAAGGAAAGTATTTCAGACCCGCACAGTTTGTGCTTGTGGAGGAAAGTTTTAAAGCCTTTCCTTCAAGATGTGGGGCAACTGGAGAAGAGGTATTTTACTGAATCAAGTCTCCACAGCTGGACTGATTTTTTATGGTGCTCTGCAACTTCTACCCTCACTCATTGCTGTAAGAGGTCTGAAAGCCTCTCACTTCGCAAAGCCTGAAAGACACATGGTATGATGTCAAAACCTTTCAGGTAAAAAGTAAAACCAAACTTGGTAGGAAAACAGAAGGAGTTCTGAATTTTTGTTTCCCTTCACTTTCTGACGTCCTCTTGGGGTGATGCTCTGAAGTGGCAATCTCTTCCCAGGGCTTCTGTGCAATGTATCCCAAATTCTTGCAGCAGTGCAGGTAAGAATAGCCCACGTATTGACTGAGCACTGAAAAACATATAGTTAAAAACACAGTACACTATCTGTTTCAGTTAGGAACAGAATTAAAGGATTAAAATAATATACTGGATATAAATGACAGCTGTGACAGGAAAATGAGAACAACTTTCATGTTTTTATTGCTGCCATAGAAGCAATTGATAAACAGTACACTTCATATATAAATGAGCATGTGTCAATATATGACAACAAAAATAAATTACAGTGACATAGTATTTAACTTTACAAGGTTGTACAAAATTTCCAAATATGAATAGATTTCAACTTAAAAATCTGAAATAAGTTAAAATTTCAACTATTCTGAAGACTTAAAAATATACACACAGTTTCACTCAATCACATAATTTACAGTATGATTTTTTTAAGCTGTTTAGTCTTATACACCCATATATTTTTTACTGTATTAGTGGAATATATCCTACTATATGCAGCTTTACTGCACTGGGATAGAGAAAGGGGTTCCCTGAGGGCGGGGGGCAGGCTTTGAGTGTTTATCTTTTAAGTAATTTGATTAAATGTATTAGCTAGAAATATAAAACCAAAGTGTTATTTATCTGTCCTATAATGAGAGACTGATTTATCTGCTCTTGTTGGAATATCCATTGGTGCTAATGAAAATTTTGAAGAAGGCTTAACAGCAGGATTGAGCTAAACGAAGTCTGTTCAGTCAGGATGAATTAGGTCATTTTATTTAATGAAATATTTGAAAAATATCTGTTTTGCATTAGATGTTGTTATAGACTACATAGCTAGTCATGGCTATGCACTACTTGCTTCCACAAATAATAGGCAAATATGTTTGATATGGTACTTTGAAGTAATGGGATAGATTATGATATTTTTAACACCTCAAATATATGCACTTGATTATTTTATTAAATATTATGAGGATTAAAAGCATTGGACAAAACTCCTTGGCTGTGAGTGTGTGATACTTGAGAATGCCAAGGGTCTAGTTCAAGCTATAAACAAGGTAAGGTAGAGGAAATTTATACCACAGCTGGATTACTCCTGATAACTTAGACTGTGTAGTTAAGCTGGTGCAAACAGACTCTATGCACCATCAAAAGGGAAAAGGCTTCAGAAACCATTAGTAAGAAAACCAATAAATCATGCATATGGTTTCATAAGGAAATTTGAACAAACTGGCACATGTGTGAAAATTGCTCAATTGTCAAAAATACAGGAAGACGCCCATGCAGACAGAGGTGGGTCTTAAACTGTCTGGAATGAATCTGGTAAGAAAGAAAAAAGAAATCCAAGATGTCTGCGCGACTGAATTTTCTCTTCTCTGAATATGCTAAAATATCTATCAGACTACGACATCAGAAATCTGCAATCTTTCATCCAAATATATAATTTTTCTGTGTATATCATTTAACTGACAAAGAAAGAAAAAAAGTCATAAACAGGGCAGAGCTGAGCAATTCCTCATTTACATTTTACTCTAATGATATTTGGAATAAGGACCACTGCAGTTTACTGTTCAGATGGAAATTATTTTAGAAGCCACTATTTTTCTTGCGTGAATATGCTGTCATTTGGCATCAGGAAGAGGAAGAGAACTGGAAGGAGGGATATATATCTCAAATGGCTCACTCTGCTTGCTCTATGTTTTCCAAAAGAGTATCTTTGCAGGCTAGTGCCCAGGGAGTGCAAGGTGTTGGGCACATAGGTGGCAATCTCTGATGGTGACAGGAGGCCATAAAGCCCAGCTCCACACTGTGGGGCAGGGGTCTGGCTGCCTCCTGTGTGTCTGGGGGGAAAATGTGCACTTCAGAAGCACAGGGGGAGTCTTTCCATCAGCTGGAGCTGGGCTTGGGTCAGCCCCCAGAAAAGGCCGTCGTTCACCGCTGCTAAGAGAGCGCAGAGCAATTTCACTGAGCAACCGTGTCATTAAGAGAATTAACAGCAGCCAAAGAATATTGTAGCATATGGATGGAGTCAAAATTTTCTTCTCCAAATCTGCGTCTAAAGGGAATCTTCCCAGACTGGAGGGAATGATGGTTTCCCCAAAAGGAATGCACCTACACAATGAAGACTTCAAAACACTTTCTCTGGATTGTTTACCACCCTACAACTTCTAATCTCAAATCAATCAAAACAATTACACTTTTCTTAATTGCTTGTTCTGTGTTCTGCCCCTGTTTTGTGTTCAGAGAGGAAAAAAGAACATGGAAATAGATCTCAAAAGTTCAAGCAACCTCTAGTGGTTATGTAAACCTTACCTCACCAATTGCTTGGCACACAGTGTATTACTGTACAATCAGATATGTCTTTTATATCCCATAATTTACTTTTTATCTTAACTAGCAAGCCACTTTATGAGCAGCAACTAAAGAAATGAGTTTATCAGCTAATATTAATGCAGCTGTTATCAGGGGCATACAGGGTAAAAGTCTTTTGTAGATTACAGTAATATATTTGCAAGGAAATTTCCACATGGGAAGGTGCCACCTGATTAGTTTTATGTGGAGAGTTTAAAAAAAAAAAAAAAAAAAGAAAAGAAAAAAAAAAGAAAAGAAAAAAAAAGATGTTAAAGCATCTTGGCAAGAGAAAATCTCTTAGGAGCACAATGTTCCACCGTGATAGTTCAGTGGGAGCCAAGTTTTGACAGCACATTTTGGGCTGATATCCATGCGGTGAAAGGAGAAATGTAAACTCCTTTAGAACACTTGACCAGGGCCAACATATTCGTTTTAGTACCAACACATGGACATCCGCGTTCTGCCCTCAGGACTGCAGTGTTGACAGTCATTCCAGAGGGAAGAACACTACGAAAGCATTTGAGTCTCTCTCAGAATATCTTTCCTTACTCTTGTTTTTATTAGCTGCAAGAGGGAAGGATCTGCTGAAACATTGAAGCTGAGAAAAACAATTGCTCTCCATTGTTATCCTCATATACTCTTCCAATTACTGTGCTAGCATTTTGCAAACCACCGTCAATATGAGGTGGGGTCAATTGTTCTTTCTGAGAGTTTACCAAGACAATTAATTAGTCAGTGGAAGGATTACTGCACAGTAAGGCAGCTGTTAGCTAGAAAAGATCAACTTGGCTAATAATTTAAAAAATACTAATATTTTTTATAGTATCTGAATGCATGGCTATGACTAGATGAATAAACATCAGACTTTGAGTGAATGCTCAATTACTGTCTTTCTACACAGCAGAAGGCAAGGGTCTCCTTTCTACTGTTTCCTGGTATTTTGTAAGTTCACAATCCATTCAGCTCCACAAGGTTTGCTGAAGAAAATCAGCATTTGATAAGGAGTAAAATTACAAATTCCTCTTTATAAAAGCAATTTCTGAGCTGCTTAATCACTGCATATAATTTCCCCATACACATCAAAATCAGAAAGGAATGGGTAAATGCCAATTCATTTAAATATATGTCTCTGGGACTTGTTTTGCCCCATAATCAGAAGAACAGAAAGCTTTCAAAGAATAGGAATAGAAAAACATATCAGGAAACACATAAAATATGTTCATCAGATTCCTGCAGTTATCTCTATTTCTATCACAAAAATCCAAATAGAAGCAGGAAGCTTATGACTCTTTCTTGTAATAACTTGACTGGTATGGCCCACACCCTTCCTGCTGCAGGGTGGCAGGGGCAGGAGCTCAGTTCGAGCTTCCCACTAGGCAGAAGTCCCATGACTGCTGGTCAGCTTTGAGGCAGGAAGAATTGTGGTAAGAGGCAACTGGGTAAGGGGACACCTCTAGAAAAACAGGGATAATACGTATAAAAAAAATTACATCTCCTTTGCTGACATCTTCTAACATCTACAACTTACAGCTACAAAGCTTCACATTATATTTATCATTTTCCTACTTCTTTCAGAAAGCAATGAAGGGTAAGTCAAGCTTTTTTAAACTTTAACTAAGTGCACTTTTGTGCACTTAGTACATGGACTTCAATGATCCTTCCCCATGCAGCTTGCTTTTGAGAGCAGCTGTCAATCTCTAGTCTTTTATTTTACCTCTAATGATGGACTCTGTGTCAGTCAATATGCATTGCACAGACTAAAAAACAAAACAAAACAAAATAACCCCCAAAATGGTATTTTTGCATATTACTTGAAGTTTCTCTTGCATTTTTCATACTGATAGTTCTTGTCTCACAGCAGGGGAAATATGCAGCAATGTAATGTAGCTGTACTATTTTAAAAACAAATCTGAAAGGACCTTCCATCATATTCAGTGAAGTGCACGAGCAGAGCAGGAGATAAATTCTGTTCTATCTTTAACACAGACAATTTTGTTCAGATTAGCCTATGGTCAAGAAATCACACTCATTTTGAATACAGGAACCAAATATTTACTCAGGTATACTTCTACAGCCTGAAAAGTGGAAAGTTTTTTGTCCTCTTATCACTTGTAAAATAAACATTGTTAATGGAGAAATGAGGCAAGAAAATGGAATGTATTTATGAATCAGAAAAATTCACCCCACTGGAGCAGAGAAGCTGCTTAACTCCAACTAATTGGACTTCACATAATTTTGCAAGTGCTAAGAAGTCACATACTTCTATATTGATGGCAGAGGGTATTCAATTGGTTTATTCACAGGAGAGGACTGAATCTCTATGAAAGAAAAGTAATGAGTAGAGAAAAGGACTGAGTATCAGGAAATACCACACAGGTATTGTGATGTACACCTTGTGATGTACCTGCACAAGGCAGAATGCAGCACTGTGCAGGGTTCAAAGTAAATTGGCTTCCATCTTTTGTCCTCATGGTGTTAATTAGTCTGTGACACAATGGTAACAATTCTTAGCATGGACACATTAAGCACAAATTAATGAAGGCCATTTGGCCATTTCTTCATCCCTTTGGCACTTCTAGACTAGGTAGTATTTGAGAAGAGACTACAGTTTCTCTGTTACCCAAAGATTTCAAAACAGAAGTAAAATAGGCTCAAGAAGACTGAGTGTTTTGAAGCCACATAAGGAATCAGATTCTTGTCCAGAGACTTTATTTCCATGACTGTGTAAATTTTTCATATCTTTTGACTATTTTAAGTAAATTAAATATGCTTCTATGAATTATTTGAAAAATAAATGAGTCCTCTCCGTAAATAATGTCCTGTGCTTTTCTGAGTGTTAACCACAGCTGAGTGATGTTTACCAGAGCATTTCAAGAGTCCTTTCACTCCAGACACTTTAATAAATAACTTTTTTCCTGGAGGGAGTAAGTATCTCCCTTCAAATTCCTAGAAAATGCATATACACCCAAACAAACAGGCTGTGCTTACATATTAATGCCTAGATATTTAGTCCTAGATTGCTATAATAAGGATCTTTTCACAGAGGCTTGAGTGAAGTGTTAGGCTGCTCTGCCAACAGCGTAGCTGATGGTGATGTGTGCTTTTGGCTTACACAGTCATTCATACACTGAGCTTTTTTAGGCACTGTTTACACGAGTTGATTCACCCTTGTGCTAGGAGGATGTTCACATCTATAAAACCTTGGGGGTTTTTTCCATACTTTTTGCCAAGTTACATAAATTGTATAGCTTCACTAGCTTAGGAAAAAAAAAAATAAAAATTAGCTATCCTCACCACAGTAGGGCTAAATGGTTTTATCACCATTTTCGGAAGACCTTCCCTTAAGCCAGCATCACGCAGCCCAGTTGAATTCAGTCAAGGTTTTATTGTTTACAAAACAGAAAGGGGTGAATTATCTAGATACATTCTGTATTTATTAGGCCTACCATGCAAACAAGGTTTTTAAAGATTGCACAGTTCCACCTGTGGGACTGGCAAATGAAAAGTATTATTCCATGCAACAGAACGAGCAGAGCAATAGGATGGGGTGAGGGAGGACGGTAATTTTTTTCCTCTCATTTCCAACGGGAGGAGTGCTGTGGAGGAATTTGCGGTGGTGACTTGCTTTTTATGTTTCTGACATTTTCCTCAAAATGTTTTCATAGAGAACGGATTTCTCTACCCAAGCTGAGAGACTGACAGTGACATTCACATGAACATCGGAGTTTCTCTTGTGTGAACTTACAATCTACTTTAAGAGGCCTTTACTTTCCTATTTGGCAAAAGCAGGGTGATTTTGGTTAATGCAACAGAGTTAAACCTAGTACAGCATTGATGCAATAGCCCAGTAAGTGAAATCTGGTCATGCATTTCTAAATTTTGGGTAATGTTTGAGGAGCCAGCACGGCACACTGAAAAGATCACATCCAGAAATAAGGAATATGCAATTATAAAAATCTGCACAAAGGAAGGACGTGGAAACTTTTCTTGGAGATAAGCAGAGCAGACTTCTACACAGTTTCACTCTCCAGTTACAACTGGTGAGGCATCAAAGGCAACATTTACCATGGCTGACTATTTCAGCATAAGTTTATATATGCATCCGTATACATTGCTCTAGATGTGCGTGCATCTCTCTACATGTACATGCACAGTACAGCCATACACGTTATCCCTCTGGGATATGTGTAGTGCACAGAGATGTATAGGTACAATATGCATACCACATGATACATGTTGGAAGAGGCCATAAAATAAGTAACACTTTTCTTAATGCTTTCCCATATTACTCTTTCCATTTTTCAATCCCTGACAGGACTGACTGAAACTTTCCTGAGCCATTTAAGTATCTAAAATTAAGCAAAAAATCTTCAAGCATAGCTAGGAAGATATCTGGAAATAAATACAATGATATTTCTTGAGAAAAGATTACACTCTATGGTATATTTTGCATGAACAATGTGGGTTGTGAAGAGTGGTCAAATCCTGAATGCCAGTATGGCACAGCTAATGAGTTTGCCATTTAAGACTGTAAAAAACTGTCAGTGATATCAAATACTGTGATGGTCAGTCTCAGCCAGTTGTAGTGCCACAGTATATGAAATTAAATAGAGTGTACAATACAAACTCCTATTCATACTCAACTTGTTTCCAACAAATAGCATGACTCGATTGTCTATGCCCTTACATTAAAAGCTGAAGTAGGAAAAATGCCAAGTATCAGACAAAATGCAAATTAGCATTTTCCCTAATATCTGTCTGGCAGGTCCGAAAAGTAGAAGCAGAAAAGTGCAGAATTTACAAGTGATCTATGCCTGATACAAGGAAGAACATCCTAATTAAATAAAGTTTTTAATTCCTTCAAAACCTGAACATCACACATGCTTTAGCTAAGCTTCCAAATAGAAGTGCTTGGGTATCATGAGAGTGCAGAGCATGAGACAGAAAAGGCAGCTGTCATTATGAACACCGCAGGTCCACCAGACTTCTCTACATACCCTTTGGGCTAACAAGGAGCAATCTACAAATATGTACCACTTTGATCTGCTCACAGAAGAAAGTGAAGTGGTATTTGCCTGGGTAAACACATAAAAGATAAAAAGAATATAGAAAACAGAAAATCACAGAAGCTGGAAACAAGTTGTGAAGAGAGACAGTAGATTTGTATGGGTCAAACAATATTCAGTTACAACAATAAAGATGTACTTTTTTTAAACTTCCAAATGCGTTAAAATACATGATGATTCATGAACTGGGTGAAGTTTAAGCTGATGGGGATTTGGCAGAACATCCTTAGGGAGAGGCCATACCCAGGAGTTGCAAAGAAAGTCAGGCTTGGTGTACAGCCAACTTGTGGCAAACACCATTTCTGCCAATAAGGACGTGGAATGTGTGAATCTTGCTGCAGTTCTTTTTTGATGTATCTTATATGTCTTTAGAAAAGAAAGCATCAGACCTTAACACTACAACTGCTGGAATTAGTAAAATGCCTTCTGGTAGCATGAGAGCGGAAAAATTTGCATAGGGAGACTGTGAAAGGAAAGAAAAGCCTGATACCAAGAGAGGCTTGTATAGGGTATTTTAGGAAGAGAATCTGGGAGCCATTTGGAGGAGAATGAGCATTCAGAATCTCAGATATAAAACTGAATAGGGATGCATAGTCAGATGGGCAAGCGGAAAGTGAAAAGCAGTTTATAAATAGGTTAGCATGACCATTAGGTCACTACATGACCATCCCTACCATATATATGGTAGCATGATGATAACTGTGTCTTCAAAATTACTGATGCTGCTGATCAGGGAAAAAAGATAAACATTTCCTTTTTCTTTGATGTCTGCGCTCTCTAGAGGAAAATCAAGTGTACTTTGGGAGCTGTATTCACCAAGATTTTAGAATATTTTTGCAGAAGAAGTAAGGAAATAAAATAATCAAGACAGCAAAATAAGAAAGTGAAGTTTTACATAACTGAGAAAGGTCACCAACTGTCTCAGAACATCTGTGTGGGTATTCTTATAAAACTGCCTAAATCCTTCAGGCCATTTATTTTTCAGGTTACCCAGATCCACAGGTTTAGATCCTGGGAATTGTTCAGGGCTTTCCTGTATTTGTTTAGCTTTAGAACAGTGCCACAGTGATTTGCAGTTTACCTTCATAAAAAGTGTGTTATGCTGGGGTAGGAAAAAGTGTTTCATGCACCATGCCCCCTGTCCCTGAATCTTTGGATCAGACATTTCTCACTGTCTATACCAATACAGAAGTGATTAACTTATATCACAATTTTACACTGAGAAAGCCAAGCATATATTATAATGTATTTTGTTGTCTCTTCAGAGGCTGACAGTGATTGGGGTCTATTCTACAAAGCTTTCTCCAGATTACGCAGTGGCTCCTGTCTGGCTATTGCTTCTGATTTTTTGTTCCTCTTCATATGGAGTCTAATCTAGTATTATTATTGCAATTAATGGGGACTGGTCTCTGAAAATCCAGCTTTCCATGTGAGGAGTGTTAATGGGACCAAGCTCTTTTTTCTGCCATCAGAGTGATGTTTTCTATTGTGTTTCTAACTTAATTTTCCTCAAAACAGATGAAATATTGTATCATTTTTACTTATTAAAAGTAATGCTGTGTCAGATTTTACCTTCCGGTCTCACATTGTTCTTCTGCACCCTATAGTGTGTGCCTGTATTCAGTAATAACATACCCACTTGTACATACAGCTAAAACTTTTGTGTGTGCATGGGTTTAAAGCAAATGCAGAGACATAAAATACAAATCAACTTCATCCCTACTGTAGTTGTAACACAGCCAAATTCTTAATATTTTATAGTGCATATTCCATTAAATAAATAACTAAATTGATCTATGCTACAATATGTGTATACATACACATTTTATGATGCCTGTAAATAACATTTTAAAGCCTGTTCACACATCAAAAGACAGGTTGTTTATTTCTCTGTTTGAAACAATCCAAGGATTTAACTCTTCCTATTATGTAAACAGTGGTGACAGACGCTTTCAAGGAAGCTTAACTTCAATAAAAATAATAGTTTCCCATTGTAAAATCAATACTAATATACCATAAATCCCCCTGATAAACTCTGGCTTCCTTACATGCTCTCACATTTTGTGAATTAGGGGCACAGCACTACTCTAGATATCAGAATATAATAATATGGCAATATATATAGATATAGATATATATTTAAATGTTAAAACATTTCTTAGGTCAGCTTGAGTAATGAATATATTTCAAATATATACTTCTTTCTATAAATAAAGGTAATTAATTTGCTTTGCAACACAGATGCGTTATAAGATTTTGGTTCTACATGGCTGCCAAACTGGTAAAACAATACTGGTATCTTTAGTTCAAAATGCACTTGTGACTTACAAAAGAAGCTTTAACTTTTTTCTGTGTTTTATATACTCAAATTGTACTTGCAGTCGAGTTGCAATATTATTTATGAATTACCTCAGGGTACACGTTTTAAACAACTCATACAAAAGAAAGATTTTTATTTCAAGACTATCTGTTTTAGTGACAAGCAAGCTAGGTATAATCTATTCATTTCTCAAGCAGACCTTTATGAATCACTTTAAAAGGACACTACAGCTGAAGACTGAAGAGCAATATTTATCAACATTAAATAAAACATTTGGTGAAATATGTATAAATATTTCTTCATATGAACATAACACAAAATTAAATAGTTCAGATACACAGACACCATTTAATATATTTCCACTGTTGTCAAAATCATCTGTAAACACCATCTCACACTGAATACAAAAGCAGCTTTAACATCAGTTCTGTGTTCACAACACTGATGCCCCATTGTAAAATAAGATAGTTTTTTGTTTTATTTTCAGCAAAATAAGAGTCTAAGCAATAAAAAAAAAAGTTTTGGTCAGTTCAAAGGAGAATACAAAATAATCTTTCAACATGTAACTAAATCAGATTTAGAGCAACAGTTTAAAGTACAATCCTTTCCCCAGGGGACCTCTGACTTTTATATGTGACTTTTAATGTGATGTAGACCACATCACAAATACCAGGAAATACTGGTTATGTCTAAGCTATAAATATTAAAGCCCTTTTAAAATTGTCTTTATCAAAAGTTGCCAGGTTACAAATTGGCAATATCACATTTTTCGCAACACCAAACAACCTGGCATCAAACGGCTTTAGGTGCACTTCTCCTCATGATTTTTAAAACAGGTTCCAGAAAGAAACACTTTTTAGTGAGCATCCTTCATGTGCAAATACAAAGCATTTCTTTTAAACAAATCTTTTGCCTCTAAAGATCACCTGGGCAGACAATGCAAGCAGGGCGGCTCCACCAACTTTTGCCTAAAAAAATTATAACTTGAACTTTCATTGGAAGCCATACAGACACTGTACATTGGACCAGAGCTGGCTCTGAGAATGGTGGTGCATCCAATGGGTGCAACTCAGTACAAGGTGTTGCAGCCCCGACAGCAGCGCAGCCTCCCCAGCATGACATGCGGTTTCTGCTGACGACTGGACCTGCCTGGTTCCCTTTAAGCATCAGTACTGCACAGCCCAGATTTAGGCTCTTGTCATCCTACACCTTACAAAGATAGCTTCATACTCTTCCCTGAATGTAGCCCTCAATTCCTTTCACCTTTCTGTCTTTTAAAGAGGTGTGATCGCTTTGTGGAGAGACACTGTGCCCAAGATTAAAGTTTTATTGGGCATCTACCCAATTATAAAACTCTGTAGAGTGTTAGGCCCATAGGCTATGCTTTGGTTCTCTCCACTTGAAATGTGGACACCATGTTTTCATTCCAGAGACAAACTTGAGTTTCAGGGGGCAAATAATGAGCTATATACTTACAACATGATTTTATGACTCCTTTTTTAAATTTCAATCACATGTAATCATAATAAGGGGTCCTGTGGAACAATAGGTCACCTCTTTCCCAGTATGTGTGTATTTTAGAGGTGTGAATGTATGTTATGCATACATACACTCTTACACACATACACATAACATGAGCTGCACACATAGATACTTGGAATTCAGGAATCAGGGGTACAGTTAACAATACTCCAGAAGAGAAGTAGACAAGAAGCTCTACCTGGACAACAAGAAGCAAATTTTCAATCTGTACAGTCTCTCAAATAATTTCATAATCCTGTTTCACTAGCTTGCTATATTTCTATGTAACTTGAATAGAAAGATGTTGGATTAATTGGAAACAGAAGAACTGGGCTAGCTAGTTGTGCTTACCTGAGATCTCAGAGTTGATTATAAACAAAGAGCTGGGCAGATAAGTAATGGGTTTAGAACTGCTATACAGCTTCTTGCAAATTTGTAGGAAAACTGTATTAAATTTTTCATTCCTTAGTAAAAACATCGAAGTTTGTCAGTATTTGCTGAATGCAGACAATTTTTATATTAAATTGGATTCATTGAAAGGATAAATAAGCCTGGCAGCTGCTTTCATGTCATGATATTTAAATCACAGAATCAGCACTCTAGAACCACTCTCCCACCCCAACCCATCCCGTCCCACCTCTTACTATCCTGTCCCGTCCTGCCCTGTCTCATGCCATCCTGTCCCATCCCATCCCATCTCATCCCTGCTTCATATTTTTTTTTATTGTTTAAAAAATACTATTCTATGAAGCCTCTCTGGGGATCCGCTTATGAAAAATGACAGACTGCCTTTGCTGATACTGCTGCTTGCGTTGTTTTCGTTTGTCACACTGGCATAGCAGCAGCATCTTGAAAGTGTTTCTGAATGTTTTGTTACACAGTGCATAGCACACGGGGTTCACTGTGCTGTTGATGTAGCAAAGCCAATACCCCAGGTGCCAGAAAGTTTTGGGGATACAGCTGCAAAAGGTGTTCGCCAGAACCATGATGTTATACGGGGTCCAGGTAATGATGAAGGCAAACAAAATGGCACTGAGTGTCTGTGCTGCTTTCTTTTCTTTGATAAGTGACATTCGTTTTCGCTTTGTGATCTGACTTCTGGTCTTCACGGCAAACTTTTTTGCCAGGGTTGCTTCCTTGAAGGACAAGGGCAGGGCTGCAGATGTCTTGGTCACTGAGGAGATGCCATCAGAAGCTGTGGTTGTCTCTTCTGACTCTGACTCAATTGGAAGCTTAGAAAAACTCTTTTGGAAATTTCCACCATCCTGAACACTTTTGGGAGCATGCAATTTTTTTGCTTTCTTTTCCTTTGATTCTGTGTGGGATTTCTGCAGTTCATCCCCTGACTCATGCAAATCTTCTGAGGAAGGTAGTTTCGTGGAATTGAGGATAGCGCTGTGACCAGGAAGCTTCAGCACGATTGAATAGATGGCTCGGGTCTCTGCAGCAATGTCTTCTTCATCAGAGGAGGCTGAATTTTCAAGGGAGGCAGCAGCGTCATTGTTGTTCCAGCTGTCACTGCTGCTATGCTCTTGATCCCCCTGGTCTGTGTTGGGTTCCCAGCTCTTCATTGTGAGCCAGAAATGGCAGCGTCTGTATTTCTTTCGGGTGGAGCGTTTCATGCTTTGCCGTTGCAGCTCATAGCTGCTGCAGCTCCGGGAGCTGCCTGTCTGGTGTACAAAGCGTTCTGCCTCTGCTTCGCTGCCCGAAGCCTGGAGCCCTGCTAACTCTTTGGTGCGTTTCTCAGTCTCCTTGTAGATCCTCCAATACAAAATACTCATAATGGTGACTGGTAAATAAAAGGCAGCTATGGCAGTGCCAAAAGTGATGATAGGTTCACTTAGAAACTGGATGAAACATTCATCAGGAGGCACAGTCCTCTCTCCAACAAAATACTGCCAAAACAAGATGGCAGGGGCCCAAAGAACAAAAGAGACAATCCATGCTAAACCAATCATCACCCCAGCCCTTTTGGTTGTTCGTTTGGCTCTGTATGTTAGTGGCCTAGTGATGGAAAAATACCTGTCAAAACTTATAACAAGCAGGTTCATGACAGAGGCATTACTGGCGACATAGTCAATGGAGAGCCAAAGATCACAGGCTAAGCTTCCCAAAGCCCAGTGGTCCATGATGATGTATGTGGTATAAAGATTCATGGAAAGAACACCGATGATCAAATCTGCACAAGCAAGGCTCAACAAGAAGTAGTTGTTGACTGTTTTCAGTTGTTTGTTAACCTTAAATGCAACAATCACTAAGATGTTTCCTATGATGGTCACCAGTGCAAGGATCCCAGTGAGGAAAGCAATCAAAACTACTTGCCAGACAGTGTGTCCACCCAGAGGGTCTTTGCTTGTGGTATTTAGGGTCATATTTGTTGATTCCACATTGGAGAAAGGAAAACTCTCTGTGGTCTGAGCGAAATCATAGCTGCCAATGAGTGATGCTGCTTCCTCCAGGAGTCCCGGTCCGTGCGAATCTCTCTTCCAGAAGGAGCTCACATTTGAAACCAGGGGCGAGGCTGAACTGTTATTTTGCATGATCATTGTGGCTTTCTGACATAGTCTGCAGTGGAGAAAAACCAAACAAAAATCAAGTGAACAGGTGAAGATGGTAAACAGCTAATCATCCTCATACATAAAATCACTTTAGCACTCGGAAAGACGTCTTTAAAAGCCAAGCTGCCTGTCACGCATTCCAAGTCAAATGTGTATGTGGTAGTACTCAGCTTATAGACACTGATTAATCTGAGATCTTTCTATTAATCACATTGTGTTATCTTACAAATATTCAGTCACAGAAGAACCAAAATCCCAAGAGAATTTGAACCCATGGTAGTATTAAAACGCCCCCTAACTCTAACTCTTAATTAAAACACTTCTTGATGGATATGCCCCGAACTCAACATCATAACAATTCATTATCCTGGAGCAAAATTCCAAACACATGCAGCCACAAATTATCCAAGTTCCAATCAATCCTGGTTCCCAGCACTATCCTGGCACTAGCAAAACACAGCCCCAACCCTCTGCTGCCTTCAGCTACAGCTGACGACAAACAAAATTATTCTGCCTTTCCTTAAACTACAGAGATACAAGCCAGCATCACTTCACCATGTCAAGCTATTTTAACCTGTGAGGTTGCAAAGGTCTTTTCATTTTTATTTACATTTCAGCTACCTGATAAAGGTACTAAAACTTTTCATTAGCACTTTATGCATGACACTACTAAATTTTCATGTACATCTTTATATTTGGACTAAGGATTTTGTACATCTAATGACTTCAAAATGTCTTTGGAGCAACACATGGTAATAATTACTTTGAAACTATGGTCTCTAGAGTCCGGAAAAAATGTTTGGCAGATGTATGTCAAAGCAATCATTAAACACTTTAGGAAAAGAGGAAAAAAGAATCAAAGGGATTCATAATCAAGCCTTAATCCTTTTCCCAGAGTACCATCATAAAATGAAGACATGCTCAGAATAGGAATTTGCATCTCCCTTATTTCATTAGCTTCTGTGGTCAGCTGACTAGATTCATAGTAATAAATAAATTATATCATCAAAAAGCAAGAATTCTGATGAAAAAGTCCATCATGGACTGTAAACATTGAACAGACTATGCTGTCAATGTTTGTTTGTCTTCTAAATGGGAATCCTTCCAGGGTCAATATATTATGGCATGAGATAATAATCAGTATCACAATACACTGGTGATATGTTTTTGGCGTTGCACAAAAATATTTAACCAAAAGAGGTTTTGGTTTTGGGCTTTTTAAAAATTAATTTCTAAATTCTGGTTTCCTCTGAACTGTACTTGGTTTTGTTACCAAGTCATAAGACTCTATGTGATTTTTACATGGAGCAGTTTCTTTGACATATCTAGTAAACAGACCAACAATTCCTTCCCTTTGCTCATGCACAGTAACTAACAATAACCCCACACCGATTTTGAAATCTAGTATAAATGAGATATTAATGTTTCTCCTTATTAATAGGAAGACATGGTTACAATGGTGATGCCTTATTGTAATCTAATTCAATCTACTTTTAATACATTCATTATTGTATCACGCAGAATATGAACATAATAATAATAATAATGAACTAATATTGCTCTGGTAAATCACACAGTTAAATTTTAAGCCTTTTCCTGACAGAAAGATTGAAAACTCGGAGCAGCTTGACTTCTAAAAAGAAAAATGGTAAGAGTTTTATAAGCAGTAAATCAACATTGATAACTGTGATTTTCTTGAAATCTAAGTACATTGAAACTAAAACTATCTTTTATAAAAAAACTTTGACATTCCAAGTTTTCTTTTCTTTGCAAGGTTCACAGGAAAGAAATGTGTAGTTTTCCACGAAATTTCAGGCAAAAAAGCTGTCTAAAAATTTGTCAAACTGTTTCTCTAAAGTGTTCAACATTTTATACCATTTTAATTGATGCTTTCCCAAGAAAATCTAAATGAACTTTTGTGACACAATTTCACCATGTCTTTGCCATCTATTAGAGAATCTGTGGCACAGGCCATGTTTCTTTTTTTTCTTCCTCAAGATATACTACTTCTGACTATGGAGCTGCTGTAGTGCAGGGCACCAAGGATACAGGAATTATCACACTGTTTCACAGAATCTGAAGAAGTTGAATCTGCACTCTGTGAGAGAGAGGGACTCACCTAAATTACAATAATTAAATGAAAGTATGCAGAAAGTCGTTTACGAAAAGGCAAGCAGAGATCTGGATGCGAAGTATTCTCTCTTGTGTTGGATTTGTACGCCCTCAAGCTCAATTCCTTGCCTTGGCCAAAGATGACATTCATCTACACATGTATCCCACATACTCCAAAACTACAGACGAAGGTCTCTGGAAACCCAGTATACAATAATGTTCCCCTTTAACACGGATACTGAAGTAGTATTCGAGTTTGGCTTGCCCCTTCCAAAGTGTGAACAAAACACACAGTTCACTTGTGAACTCTCACTTAAACAAGTGGTGACAGTGTCCTTTCCAGTTGTTTATGGGCCAGGGCAGTTACTCACAGTCATGAAAAAATCTTTGTCTCAAACAGGATTGCTGGAAACCATCTTCTTGCAATGTTTTATTTAGGAAGCAGGCTTTTCTTTGCAGAGCTGTCAGACAGGATGAGTTCAAAACCAGAATAGTATGAGAGAGATCTCCAATAATGATATTTGCTAAACATATGCCAGAAATGATTAATGTTATAGGGTGCAGACCTTCCTTCACTCACACTAGGGACAGAGAGCAGAGGATGCAAGCCAGAAAGCATCTGCTCTGCAGCCATACATTTCTAAAGCCTCTACAAGGTAACCGCTGTGTAGTCATGTATTGGTTGAGAAGTCTGACAGGTGAATTTGGATGACGATGATATAATTATGCTGCTTTTTCATCAAAAAAAAAAAAAAAAAAAAAAAAAAAAAAAAAAAAAAAAAAAAAAGACAAGCTGGTATCTTCTAACACAAAGGAAAGGACCAGGAAGAAGAGATAGATCTATATCTATCTGTATATGTATCATCTATATCTGTATCTAGATATATAGATAGATACATATAAAGGAGATACAACTTCCACTACAGGAGATAGAAAAGAGACAAAGAAGTGATGGTAGAAATAACAGTATTACTAAGAAATAAAAATAGTTAACAGTTTGGTAGTGCTTCCCATTTTCACTGCATAACACAACCATGAACTAATCTGAGTGTTAGTCTTGGAAGTCTAAAACAAATACCACATAAAAGATACAAATTATCTTGCAAAATTAATGTGTAAATGCCACGCTATCTATCATTAAGTCCATAAACTAATTGTGAATTCTGTTTAATTGTAGACTTTGAAAGAGAGTTTCAATGTAAATTAACCAATAAATCCTTTCAGAAATGCCATGTTTCAAAAGACTCATGGTGAGGAGACCAGGCCAACATCATTATTCAGCTTTCAGATGCTGAACAAGTGCTGGAACCAAGCCTTTATTTCCTAGGTCAGTCTCTCATCCCTGGACGTCAAAGTAACTTCTATAAGTCATTGCTTCCATGAAAACCTGAACAGTCCTTAGCAGTCCAGTAACTGAGGAAGAGGAGAAACTGAGAACAAACCATCAAGTATTCCCTGCTGCTGAGTACAATCCTGCATCTGGAACTTTTGGACTGGACTATTTGATAAAATGGAAGTGCTACCAGCATGATGAGTATAGTCTTTTGTTATCCTGCCTCTTCTACAAGCTCCTGTAATAGAACTGTTTAATTCAATAAAAATATGTTTACCATATGTTCATCTGCAGAGAAAAAAAAGCCACTAACACCACCAATATAACACACCAGATCAGTATAACCAGACTTTCTTGCCTTTAGGAAGCCAAGGCAAGCTATGTTATCCATCATTTTCCAAAGCTGCCATGCAGTTTCTGTTTTCTGTATAAGAAGAAGCGCTAAAGGGAAAGAGAGAGTGTTCTGGGTTCTACAAGACAGTGGGATCTGTTGTGCAGCCTGCCAGCACCTAGCCAGCAAGCCAAGCTCAAAGACAGAATGATGTGCGACCAAGTGGGAAAGCAGCCACACATACCTTGGTAAAACAAACAGTGCAGCACTGCCTGAGTGAGGCAAAATAAACTGTGAAATGATTATAGATAGCAGGATAAGAGTTTACAAATCATTGGTATGATACACTACATTACAATTTCAAGCCAGGGAGTAACAAAGAAAACTTCTTTTAGACCAAGAATGTATAATTACTTACCCAAAATTACCGCAACGGTATTCCCCGTGGCTTTTTAGGTTTTTTGTTCTTGTTTCTGTTTTTCAATAGGATCTTATGAAAGGTACAGGTCAGAGAACACCAGATGCAATGCACAGTTCCCAGCATTATTCAGGAAAAGTGTTGGCCCAGTACAGGCAATGGCTATCCAGATTTTCACACACACCCATCCCAGCGTAACTCTGCTCCCTGCCCCACCGGAGGGAGTGAGATATTAGATATCCCACTAAGACCAATTAGAAGGGAAAGAGAACGCAGATACAGAAATGGTCACTGATTTCGATAAGTGGGTATAACCGAGAGTTAAAAGCATGAAATTTTGAATAGTCTAATTTATTACCCATTGCTGTAAATGAAAGTAAGATAGAATAGACAGCAGTAACAGTTGTCAAACATTTTTAGTGCATTTAATTTCTCTCTGCTTATTTTATATTTCAGTGCTTTAGTGAATACACCATATTTTACCAACCTTTTTATTTTCCTTAAATATCCCTATTTACAAACAGAGAAGTCTATTTTTTCTTGCAGTCTCTAATGGGCTCTAAGATGCATTTTCTGTGAAGACAGAGAGCACTCTATTGGTTTGGCTATATGTGAGCTCAAAACCAGCAAGCCTTTATGGTTGAAGAATTTCACATCTCATCTGTTTACACAGACAAGAAAATTGCTTACTTTATTTTCCCATCTTCTTCTGCATTGCTATTATATACACATTAACCTAAACATCAGTGAACTCCATGTAGTGATTTATAAAAGTCTTTTCTAACACAAAGAAATCAATCCTTCAGAATGCTTAATGCAGTTACCTAAACTAACACATACTTTGTTCCAAAACTATATATTTGGTGAAATAAAACTATATATTTGAATTTTAGTCTCCCTAAACTTATTCACAGTATTACATCTATCAATTTTTCAAATCACACAGAGGATTTTTTTTTTTCAACATACAATAAAGATTTTCAAAAACTTGTCATGAAAAAAGTGAAGATGAAAGCATTCACAGTTTTATGTTTATTATAGAGTAGGTCCTATCACTTGAAATTAGCATAGCAGAAGGTGCAGGATTCCATATGGATATTTACATGATAACATGAAACACAGTGTAATTATCAGTGAACAGGACCTCAGATTTACTATGACTTACTTACACTGGTGCTTAAATATATTACACTAAATATAGTTTTGCATTTTTGCAGAATGAGAATACAGAGCCATAGAAATCAATCCCATTATGAAATATCCTGACCACTGTCTTGTATGTTCACAGTAGATACAAATGACTGATAGTCATATACTTTTATATATATTTACATATGCACATAAG
Source organism: Grallaria varia (assembly GCA_013396735.1). Taxonomy (NCBI): domain Eukaryota; kingdom Metazoa; phylum Chordata; class Aves; order Passeriformes; family Formicariidae; genus Grallaria; species Grallaria varia. The sequence goes on along the minus strand of VWZG01012838.1, from coordinate 426,557 downwards.
AATATATACATACAAATGTATGTCACATATAATGTGACAAGTATGTGTATACATAGCTGCAGATGTATACATATGTGTATATACACATACACATACACATATTTGCAGCTATATATACACATACTTTTGTCACATTATTCCAAATATTGCTATAAGGGAAGACTATATATTTCATCATTTAGCTATCAACTTAATACAGATAAAGCTCAGTCAAACATATCCCAGTGACACTTAAATCCAAGCTCTTCCATTTTGCATCCATAAATATATTTTGTTTATACCTACTAAAATTACCTAGACTAAATGCCAATGCTTTAAAAATACTTTTGTGATTAATGAATTAAATTTGTTTGTTATTTACTTACTGTGTTGCTGCTGTTAGTGTGAGGTCTAGCACAAGCAAACTAGGAACTAACTTATCTAATCATATATATTGTTTCCATTACTTTGAAGAGTATTTAGAGAAGCTAATGCACAGCACCAGGCTACCTGATCCATCTCCCTTGAAGCCCTGCAGTCAGAAGAAGGGAGTTTCCCTCCTGGTGGTGGGAGGAAGGGGAGTCCTACCCAAACTGTTCCTGCTGGGACAGCTAGGGATGCCACGCTGGGAGTACATGAGGCTGCTTACCTGACACAGCCAGTCTAAAGCTGGGCCATGGGAATAGTCTCTTTCACGCCTTAATTTGCCAGTTAACTTTTGCCAAACATGTACCATGTCCTTTACCTGGACCGAAAGACTTACGTTCATACAGCCCAGCTGCACCTGCAACATCCTCTGAGAACTTGCTTGTTTATGCCGTGTTTGCTTTTATGGTATGTGCTCTTCCAAACACCTTACTTCATGTAGTATGAACTCTTCATTGAGGGTTTTTATATTATGATAGAAATGTGACTTTTAACACTAACGTGTTTTAATGGCCAGCGATTTCAGTGGAAACATCTGCTTATTTACATGGACACAAAGGTAAGAATAAATACTGTGTTGCCACTGGACTAGAGAAGAAAAACAAATTTCAGATATGTATCCATCCAAAAACCCAGATGTGTATGTCTGATCACCTGCACTTAAGACTTCCAGTAAGGATTGAATTTTTTATACAAACTATATAACTCTCTTGCATAATTTTTTCCTATTATATCCTATATAACAAATATACATCCTAGTCTGCATAGTTCAAAGGGCAGACATTTTCACAGATATAAACATTTACTGTGCTATTTATTATTTATACAGTCATTACTTGCAGTTACCCAATACTCACTCACGCCATGACTTTTAGTTTCAAAATAATCCTGCCTTGAAATCCTCTAAAATTATTCCAGGGAGAGATTGCAGAAATGAGCTGCTCATCTCACTTGTGATGTGGCCTAAGGGTAGTGCAGGGTTCTCGTGTGGCAGCAGTGGACTTGCTGAAGGAAGGGTACTTTTCTTTCTCGGGTAAGTGCACTTAGTGGTTATTGTCCAAACAATTCATATATAACCAAGTGAAAGCTTCAAAAGTCTGAGCTTGGATGTGCCTACAGTTTTCAAATGCTTGAAAACCAGAGCAAATCACATCTTGCTTAATTAAGATTACAGTAAATATTGACTGTCAGCTCAAACAGCTAAATCTACAAGGTGTATTTCTATAAAGAGAGGAAATTATTTAAATTTCAGGCAGTTTCTCTTTCAGAGAGCTTTATTAGAATTGTAGTCCATCTGTCTAATTGATACTGCAGAAAACAGACATGCGGCCTGAAATTAGTAAGAATTACAAATAAATACCGAGAGTTTTACTCACTTTGGGCAACCCACTGACTCTGCAGGTACCTGGGGCAAGGAAGGTCTGGCCAAAGGGTTGGGTACTACATTGAATCTAAATATGATATTAGATTGAGGCGAAATAAAAATACATGCCCCTCAACTATCTCCTTTGTTTGTGAGGGGTGCATATTTTTTCCTTTGATTAAAAACTATCCATCTTAGAGACTTCATTTCAATATTTTATTATATATGCACTTTTTTAACCGAGTATTAATTAGTATTTTTTATTTATTACGATGTTGAATCAAAGTCATGATCTAAATTTTCAGCTATCTCTATATGAAATACTGTTCATTGACCCGCAGATGATCCTCCCAAAACGACATTAAAATAATCATAGGAAACAAAGTAATAGGAACTCTTAGAATTAACTTTATTGTTCTCCCATATGTTGTTAAATGCTAGAATACCTTGAATTGACTTTAAAATGCTTTAAAAATAAACACAATCTGACTTTTTCTGTTTGTTCGCTACAGAATATACCACCAGGGAAAACTGGAAAACAGTACAAACATTTTTCAAGTATCAAAGAAGTGAGAGAGCCTGGACACTGAGCATCAAAGAAGCTCACCTGACGCACTTTTTTTCAATTTTATTTGTCTGCAGGAGGAAAATGAAATGACAAAATGTCTGTCAAGCCTTGAAACCAGAAAATTGAAAATACTTTATTTCTGGAAACCCTTTTCATGGAGGGAAAATAAATAGCCAAAGCTAAAAAAAAAAAA
>VWZG01012838.1:390410-416079 GCA_013396735.1 Grallaria varia | reverse complement strand
AAGGGAAAGGGAAGGGAAGGCAAGGGAAGGGAAGGGAAGGGAAGACCAGAATAAACCAAGCCTTAGTGTTACTTAAGACTAGAAAATTTGGCCATTAGTAGGCAAACCGGATCCATGAATACACATGCAGGTTTGCTGGCATGGGCAAAGAGGTCAGCTGGGAATGGGGGGCACACTTAATCCCTAAGAAGAAGGAAGAGAAATACTTGTATCAGAGAGGGAAATGGAAGACATTTACAGCTCCAGCCATATTACAGTCTCTGATATAGGAGAGTTTTAGAGAATGATGGGCATGTGGCTTACAGGGAGCTCATCATCAGAGACAGCACACAAAAACTCTACAGTTATTAACATATCTGCAAGCACCTGCTACCTTAAGGAGATGAAAGGCTAGGATTTTACTCTTTGTGTGTGCAAAAAATCCCCAAGTATGAGAAGGAATGTGGCAGGGTCTCAGTTGTGTAACCTGAGCTCCAAGCTCTTGAGTGTGAACTTCACTGTGTTTCCCACTGGTTGCAGTTTTTCCAGGTGCACTTCTGGGTTGGGATGCTGTGTAGTAAGTATCACAGTGCAACCTCTCAGTAACAGCCCTCACAATACAACAGCTCAGAGTTCACTTGACCAACAGTGTTTGCTAGGTTTTTTCATTTATTCATTGAAACTTCTGGGCAGAAATCAAGCCAATCAGAAGAACAGGAGATGAAATCTGGAAGCTGTGAACCTGAGTAACCAAATTTCAGATGATTACACTTAAGAGTGCCTTACTCAAGTCAAAGGCAGGGAGTACCAGTCATAATCTAAACACATAAGTGGAATGAAAAACAGCACTGCTAACAAAATGTATGGGGATAACTGACACACCAGGACACTGGGCAGGAGTCTGGGATGCCTCATCTAGCTGTAACTGAAGAATGAATTCATGGGGCTTTCACTTTACTATGTACGTATCATTCATTATGCTGGCTGCGTCAAGTATTTGTTCATCTCGCAGTCTGACTCATTCAGTGATCCTTGTGGGGTCCCTTCCAACTCAGAATACTCTGTGATTCTGTAATGTAACATAACTCATAACTGTTTTTCAAAAAATCCACATCAATATTAAATAGGAATGTCTTATTGCAAACCTTGGAAGTTACAAAAATAATTTCTCCATTAGAAGGTTTCTTCAAGGCAGATTTTTCCATTAAGTAATTTTCACTGCAATGTATACTTAACTTTAATTGATAACAGTGAAATGAAAGCAAATTCAGACAATTTAAATGTCTAGGAGGCATATATTAAAAGTGGATGTCAACAAGGCTGTTCTCTCTGTAAAAATTAGGAAGATACTTTTAATTTCTTCTAACATGTAAAGAATTTTCCAAATAACCAACCATTCCGGTTTCTTTGATCTTGTAAAAATGAGCTCATAAGTCAACACTTTCCAATTAAAAGACCCATTCAAACATCTTCTCCTGTATATACTTAAGGACAGAGTCCTTGTGTGTGCAGTGTCACCTGGTTAGAGAAGTCAATAGTCTATACCGTTCTTAAAAGGAGTCACTGGTGTGCCATTCTGTAAGACACTTCAATCCCTCATTTTTATAAATGGGTATAAAATCCACTAACCTAATTGCAATGTCCAAGTCCCAGCTGTACTATTCCACAAGATATATTCATGCCTTTGGAAGAAAACTCCTTAAAGCTAACAGGAAATAGCCAATAGCTATTTGATTTGACCTTTTCCTTAAAGTGAGGTAAATATCAAAGCCTAGTTTGCATGTCTAGATGAAATTTGATTTGAGAAATCCAAGTGGAATAGTGCTACTTTCACAGGTCTCAAGCGATGCTATTGCACCTGATTAGAACAGCCACTCAATGGGACCCCGACTCTGCTGTCTTACAGTGGTGGACACAGATAGTGCAAGCAAATTTAGTGAGGAAATTCAGATCATTCAGCATTGCAGAAAGTTGCCATCAGTTGGATTAATAAATTTGTACTTATTTAATGGGACTTCACGAGAGATCCATCTCTATATGTGCCTGCTGCTAACCAATGAAGCCTGAAATTTAACCTGCAAGGGAGCTGCATCGTAGACTCCCACTGGCTCTTGGAGCCGACTGTCCCATGTGCGCAAAAGCTTCTTGAAGTGACTTTTCTGTCCCGATGAGGCTTCTGTTAGACAACTCATGTTGTCCATTTCTAGGTTGCTATGCACTATCATGCTCCTAATACATTTGGATGTAGCCTTTTAAATACCAAACAGTCCTCATTTCTTTTTTAAAGATTTTATTCTTCTGTTTGACATAAAACCTTCATCCTAACCTCTTCTAGATACACACAAACATTAGAGGTTCTTTATATCTGTGTTAATATGACTTTTCTGAAGGTTTTTATTGACCTCTCACTTTTCTTTCAGTTCATTTTCATCCATGCAAAACAGGAATAAAAACCTACTGTTCTTATTCAAGATTTATTCTAATAACTCACAGAGGCAAATAAGTTCATAAAGTGCAAAACAGGAATGAAGGATTATTTTTCAATTGTTTATTTCTGGAAAAATGATATTGAGTCTGGACCATAGTAAATGAAGGACAGCATTTATGTCTTCACTCAAAATTCACTCAACAGGGAACAGAAATTTCCAAAAACACTTGCCTCTACAGAAATGTTTGTTACCCTACAAGTTTAGAACTGTATCTTACAGAATGGATTCTGAAAAATTAAATAATAATGTGCAGAAAAACTGTGTAAAACGTATAATGCTCTGAAATGGTTTGTTTCATTTTCTACATTTTAACTACCCAGAAGGAAAACAACAATCTGCAAGCTTGTTATCTCCTATATGATTGGGTGATATTTGACCTTCTAGACAAGCCAAAATCTGAGTGAATGTGGGATATACACAACAACTTCTTTTATTTTATTTTAAAAGAACTGGTAGCATATGTACACTAGCATTTTTGCAATCAGAGAATAATGAGGACAACTAGCTATGTAGCAATTCACCACTTGACAAATAGAGATCATTTAATTCTGAACTATGTGTAGGAGTCAGGTATGAGACGGATGACATTCTGAGTGCAGAAGATTTTGATACACCTTCCTTCAGCAACAGTTTTAGAAAATTATTACTGCCAACTGATCTGCTATTATTCAAAAGTCATATATTGCTGTAGGTTGGCCAAGAATATGGCCAAATCAAAATACATTAAAGCAAAGCAAACCAAATAATTATCAAAATTACAGCTGTGGTGATGAAACCATAAAGCCTTTAAAACTTTAAGGGGAAGCACAACACATTTCTGAAGAGAGTGTTGACGGAAACAGGATTGTGAATTAGATAATCCATGCTGACCCTCAGACTTATGATTCTAATTAAAATACAGTGTTCAGACAGAAAACCATTTATGCAAGTTCTTCATTCATGTATTTTCTTAAATCTACTTAAAACCCGCTATAGATTTAAGTTTACTATGCCTGTTGTTGCCTGTAGAGTCCACAAACATAGTCATGACTGATAAATAAAATTAAGTGAATGTAATGCTATGCAATTTTAAAACTAAAGTTAATTTGATTGACATGCTGTTTTTACAGAGGTGCTTTAAATATTCCAAATAAATTCTGCTGAAACTGTTCTTTATGGCTGATATCCATCCAAGTGTGTTTAAATCACTGTGTTTTATAAAATATTGGAAACTTATTATACAAAGCTCCTAACAGCAAGGTGGAACATATTGATTATTTCTCTACATAAAGGAACTCCACACACCCAGATCTCAGCGTGGAAAATGTTTTCTCTCTGACTTTCAGTATTTCCGATTTCTACTGAATGTTTTTAAATCTACAATCTAGTTTACACATAATTCTGTGACTGATGGCAGACCTTCAAAATAGTGCTCTATGAACGATGGAAAAATTACTGGCTACATCTAAAGATAGTTGTAATTTTCTTAGCTCAGTGAAAGTAAATTTGGTTTCCAGGAACCCTGAGGCCATAATTAATGCATGTTTTCAGGGAAAGGGAGGGGAAAATGCCCCTTGGACTTCTAAAACTATAGTTTGAAAAAACAACTTTCCAGTTTTTGAGTTTTTCCAGAAAAAAAAAAAAGTGTATNAATTATTTCAATGTCAAAATATTTTACTTTGATAGTATAGTGTTTAAAATATTTAAATTTTTAAAATATCAGTAGATAATTAATCATTAGTCCACATAATGCACTTACACGCTTTTACATCTAAAATTTCAGTAGAATTGCTAGATTCCAGAGAAAGTCTTCCATTTCCTGAAAAATGCATTTAGCAATGAAAATTGCTGTACCTGAAGCTTTCTGGACTGCTCTCCTTGTAAGGCTTATAGATGTGATCTGTTACTCTACTGACATGCAGGCACACTCTCACTAGAAATTGTTCAAAGTAGAGTTTTTCTGAGTCTCTTTTTTAAAAGGCTTTGTATCAAGCACCATGCATTTTTTTCCATCAAACTCTGTTGCAGTACTGACATAAAAGGCTTTTCAAGAGGTTCAGGAGAACAAATTGAATTACAAGAAGAGAGTGTGTTTCTCTTGGTCCTCTACATGGTATACATGCCCAAACTGAAGCATTTATCCAACTGCACTCAGTTTTGATCCATCTGAAGAATCAGAAGAACTTTCAACAAAGGAATTAAAGCATCAACACTACAAAGATGCAAAGGCAGTCTCTGACTTGATATACAGGAGTAAGCCATTAGAGACAATTATGGGGATGCTTACCACTGTCAGAATCAGATATAAGGTTATACTAATTATGCAGGTATGTTTTTATAAACCATTAACATGTGTTTTATGGCATTCATGTATCACCCCAAAAACACATCTCATATTCACTGATATAATTATCATTCGGGTTATAATTACACCCAAAGTTTTCAAACCTCAGATAATTACTTGGATCTGATGTTTTTCCAGAGTCTCAGGGTTTTGAAGGATGACTTTATTAACTATTAAGGAAAGAGAAGCTAGGGCTAAACTTTCAGCACTTCCAAAGAGGGGATTCTGCCACGTGGCCCTTTGTGAAGGGAGGAAGTGTCTCATCTGACTGCTGAGAGTCAGGTAAACAACTTAATTTAACAGTCAACTTTTTTCCCCCTCCTACCTCCTAGTTCTTACAGTCATTATATGACTCTGAAACTAAGTTCCTCATGATATCATTTTCAATGGTGCTAGTAAAGTTTTTCACTCTAAGCTATTGACTCGTGTATACAAAAAGTCCAGAAGACCAAAGATGGCTCAAGGTGAACACCAAAATAAAGACTCATATAAACTTTAAGATCTTGGCTTATAACTGCTTTGTGCCTCAGTTGACCTATTTGAATAGGAGGGAAAAAAAAGCAATTCACTTAATTGTCAAGACTATATATAATTTTTCACAAGAGCACTGAGTCTATGTAATTAATTTTTCATTTCCTAAACTCTCAAAGAATTGCTAATTCATCTTTCATTTTTTAGTATCTCTAAACACTTCAAACTACTCTCTCCAAGCAAACACTAAAAATAGTTCCTTATTGATTGAAAATCTTAATATAGAATCCAGCAGAGTTATAACAAGCACCATTACAGAAGTCATGGATCATCTTTGGGAATAAAGTAAGGTGTTGGATGACTAACCTTTTAAAGTAAGTTAATGCTGTTCCAACTGCAGTAGGGTTTGGTTTTTGTTTGGTTTTTTTTGTTTGTTTGTTTGTTTGTGGGTTTTTGGTTTTTTTTTTTTTTTTTGACAGAATGCATTTCCTATCAAGGGCAACTGGCCAGGACCTTGAATTCCCAGCTCATGTGTACTTGGCAACCTTGCAAGTTCTATAGCTCATGGTGTTAGAGCTCCACTTTATATCCACGAGGAAACCTTTTCCTCAGACTGACACATTTCTGTTACTCCACAGAAACCGGGCAAGGGAATGCTCTGCCAGTGTCTGGCCAGCTCTGTTGGTGGCAGGCAGAAAGCCCAAGGCTGTCCCCCTGTGGCTATTGAGTAGCAGAAATGGGGTCCTGAAGGGAAACAGGGATGAAGATGTAACTCCAGCATGTTCTGCAATGGACCATGGACCTCTAAGCACATCTCTGCAGGTGTCAGTGCCAAAGTGACATTAGCCTTGTTGCAGGAAGGGTCATGAGGCGAATAACCACAGCCACACTCATTCCAGCAATGCCTGGCCCTACTTCTGTCACCAGGACAAATTAGACAGGAAAGAATCAGATTTGGGCAATCCTGCTCAGGTAGGATTTGAGTCCGGTTCAAATGGCACTGGAACGTTCTCAGAACAGAGAATCAGTTACAACTGACTGCGGTTGGTTATATACCCACATAACCTCTTCATTAATTCTTTGGATTTAGATTTACTTTCTGTCCTTAGATTAATGTGAATAAATGTACTCAGCATCTTTGAAAATTTGAAGACATATTACTCCCTTACCAATCTATTTCAAAGCCTGATCTTACACATTAAAAAGGTCCAGTGCATCTTAAGAAACTGCAGATTCATAATTACAGCCCCTCACTACAACCACTGCCTTAGCACATGGACTTCATGAAACAAATGGTACACTATCAATCCATAATTTAAAAAAAATCCTGTTGGTTAACTCTAAACCAGCTTGTTTGAAAGAAAGAAGACATCATTCCTTAGTAAAACCTATTCCTTCGCCAAACTTTAACTTTTCCAATTTGACAGTCGACATGTACAAAACAGATCACTAATTTGATTCTTACCAGGAATCAATACACTGTGCATTTATGCATTTATACAAAAAAATACACTCTAGTTTACTTAAATAAATAGGTTTGGGAAAGTTAAAATTACATCATAACAGGAACAAAGAGAGGGCAGTTTGATATATTGATTATAGGAGCTATTACTACCGATGTCAATATAATATATATGTGTATTTACAGAAACTGCTGGCAAGATCGCTCTTTTCTCTCAGACCACATCTTTAACTCCTGCTAACAGCAGTTTATTATGAGGGACAAGTTAATCAAAGCTGAGCATATCAGTTATGAGTGAAGACATGCATGTGACAGTCTGGATATTTATGTGCACACTTCTATATACCAATCTTTTAGAATGTCTTCTTAGTGATTGTGGAATATTCATGAAACCAGAACGAGTGGTTATTACCTTTTTTATGGTTCACCCAATTTTGCTGTACTATTTATACACACAAGATTTTGGTTTTTTCACAGCTGTTTTTTTAATAAGACACAGAAGAAATGGGAAATAACTAGGAAGACAAATCAAGGAGTCCAAAGATCTACAATATGTAGTCACCCAACTACAACCACGCTGTGAGCAACACTTGAGATATAAATCTATATCTATCTATATCTATATATCAATGAGTTTCTACTACAACATTAATTCATTTTCTTGTTTAAATGATAGGTATAAATTCTCTGTAATGTGAGTGCTTTCCTGTAGCACACAGCTCTCTCCTCCTGAGAAGGCAAGCTGCACTGAGACTCCTTACTTCCTTCCTGGCACAAGAGGTACACTGGCTGTTGAGAAACAACTGCCTTTGCTCAGCTCATTACTTTTCAGGAGATTGGTACCTCTCTCTGCACTGGTATCACACACATACGACTCAGGGACAGAAGCTGCTGGAACTGCATCTCTGCACAAACAGGGAGGCAGCAGCTTTTTGCAGTTTCTGTCCTTTCTGCTTTGAGTGTCTGCACAAGTTTAGTAGTAATCTAACCTTGAGTAAGACTTCAACAACTCTGAGGAAGAAGCATATGAAGCAGAACCTGAAATTCCCAAATACCTACTATTTTGAATAAATTCATGAATTAGCCTGAGGTAGATTTCCCACTATCTTCTTTCATAGATACTAATTTAGCTGATAAAGATTTTCTAGGTGGTAACAGAGATCCTGTATGCAAAGGCTAGGAGCTTCCTGTTCTTTTTATAGAGTGCAAAATGCAAAGATGTTCACTGAAAACAAACAAACTAAGCTCCAACAGAAGTGCTGAGGAAGGCTGGTCCCCTTCATTTGAACTCTCCTCTTGGTTTGCTGCCAATTTCTCATTTATTTTTTCCTCTGTGTCTCCATCTGAGATCCCCAAGGGCATTTCTACCGAATCCCTTAAACTCCTTAGATCTTTTCCAGACATGTGGGCTTGGATTCCCTGGGACAAAATGGAACCAGCCATACGTAGCAAGTTTGGCTGGTTTCCCCCCTCAATCATAATTGTCAGACTATGATCTACAGGAATACATAATGGTTGTTTGGGAGTAAAAGTTGTTACTGATACTTAAAAAAATTCTAAGGAAAAGTTCAATAAATGTATATTTATATGTAATAGAAGTATTACAGAAATAAAAATAATGATATCTGATTTATCTTTGCCTGAAAATTCTACTTGTAGCAAACAATGTCAATTAAGCAACGAGAAACCAGAGATAATTGAAATGTGAACTCTCACTTCCAGAAGGAACTTCTGACATGCTGGTATTTAATTCTGACCCACCTTTAGAAGTGGACTGCAATGACTTGCAGTACTTTGCATCTATATAACAGAGTATTAAGCCATGCACTGTTTCTGCAAGTTACATTTTTAATTTCTGGCTAGGCACAGAAGTCTCAATATTCAGAGGAAAGAAATTTGTAGGAGATACTGAATCCAGGTAAAAATGAAATCAATTCACCATCTATAGAGTAAAGTTTACCTGAAAAAATCATATTGATTTTTGCAAAGACAATGCTCCTACAGAAAGCTTTAATGTAAATATTTCTATGACTTGGAAACCACAGTTTTTTAGAAAAAAACCCCCAAAATTTGTAGCATCTAAGTTTCCAGTGAGTGAGAATACAACTCCAGATATTAAGTATTTGAATTAGAAAACTCTTGATACCAGACAAGTATTTTTGCATGTTTTATATACAAAACACACTCACTGTGTATTATAATGCATGTATCAAATCCAGTTTTGTCAGATGTTTGGAACTGAATTTCATAGCAGATCATGGTTCATTAGAAATACTAAGGTTCTTTTGTCCCAATTGTTAATGAATCAGAATCCTCAAGGCCAGACAAGTGAATTGTAGGCAAGGGCTAAAATAATGGAAAGAAAATGCATATTCAGTCATTGCTAATGGTTACTGCAATAACTTCCCTTCTTTACTTCTGTATATTTGTGCAGGAACAACGGATAGTCCCTGTGCACTACCAAACAGGCATCTTTTGGAAAATCCACTGGTGCTGCTAAGAAAAATTTACTATGCAATCTGTGCAATTGCCAATGAGAAAAAAAAACTGTCTGTGAAATTGATTTTTACTTCCCTAATGGATATAATTTAAAAATCTGAGACTACAAAATCAGACTATGTATTTATAAAAAAATAAACATGGGAAAACAGGAAAGAATTATAAACATCTATCTGAGAAAGAGTTTTTTACAATATTGCTATACTTCAAAGTCACATTTATTTGAAATGTTAACTATCCATATTGACTTGATAGTTCATAATATTAACCATGAATTTTGGAAAATTACAAAAATAAATTGCTTTTGAGAGACTTCATCTTTTTTTGTCTTTCTTCTAATTTTGATTTAATCTCATTTTAGTAATTGTTTAACAGGTGAACAGAAAACTTCCCAAACAGGAATAGATTTCAGGCTTAAGGTTTCAAACTGATTCTGCAGTAGTTAATACCCTTAACACTTTAAGCCTACATGGGAGCTATATGCCTCACACTATTTCAGCATAGTAATATTATATGTTGCAGCCAAGGGTGAAAGCTCTTTCAAGGTTCTGAAGTTTTACCATATGAACAAAAGAAAAAAATTACATGATTTAATTTTTTTTCCCACACAAGTATGATTTTATCCTTTAGTTATAAATTAACTTTAGTTTACCTTAGATATCTTTACAACCCACAGTCTTATGTACATTTCTATAACATTTTATATTGAGAAGAGTGAAAGGCTAAAAGATATATCTGTTGTACCACAGTGTAACAGACAGTTAAGCCAAGTTAATCTGTACAAGATACTTACAAATCAACTGAAGATGAAAGAAGATAAATAGAAAATTTTGAGGAATAGAGGTCCTTGAGCTATGGAAAAAGAGTAAGGAAACATACTGTTTAAACAAAATGGGCAAGTGCAGGAGAAATACTTAAAATGTTGAAGGGCACCAAGTAATTTTGGAAATTGTAACAGAATCAGTGAAACATGACTCTCACAGGTTGTCCTACATCTTCAATTATTCCCACCAATGAAGCACAAGTGTCTCAGGAATAATCCAGAGGCTAACAGCAGGGGCAAAAGAATCCCACAGTGCGGCTCCAAGGAAGGGAGGATTTATTCAGTGTTATGGCAAGGGTACTCAATTATACATGAGCGAAGAGAGGATTTCCTGGTGTCCCAGTTTCAGCTGGGGGTTAAACCATGACACCTGGCACCATGAACTATCATCCTTTAGGATATATTTGAAGTTCTGAAGAAAGTTCTTAAAATGCTAAACCGGCAAACAACCTAAACAGACTAAACTGGCAAGTAAGAAGTACTATAAGGAGGAAACTCATACTATGAAAGAGACAGACTAGAGGGCCCAGTGAGTTTTAGCTATCTATAGATTTTCAAGTCCATAAAAATGTGTTTAATTTTTATATTTAATCTGAGAGAAAGATTTATTTGGCAGCAAAATATTTTGCAATGGAAGAATCCAGAACCAAAGAAATTAAAGACTTTTGTTCTCTGCTATTATAGACTCTGAAAACACATTTACCTTGCCAGATCAAATGTTATGTGTATCAGGAACACCTGTAATGGAAAAGACTTACTTCACAACACTCACACCTGAAACTCAATAAAAATGTGATTACAGGTTTTAAAGTTTTCATCTTCTGAAGGTCTCTTATCTACAATAAAATTTTACAACATCCTTTGACACATGAATCACATTTTTGTGCCCTTTTGTGCTTGTAGGAGCTTGTGAGTTTTCAATTCCCATGAAAAATACTTTTCTTCCTTTACTTTTTTTTCCCAGTCAATTATGGTTTGCTTGCATTCATGCACAAAGTACTAATAACAGTAATTTGAGTAACTGTTCCCATCAGTGATCACTTACTGCTCATGGACTACATCCAGCATAAAAAAATCTTGTCGCTTCGAAAGCCGCAGATGCCGCCTGTGCCACAGGATGCCCTACACTGAGACATACAGCTCTACTGAAATAAGAGCTCTACAGTGATGACAATGAGAGCTAAAGCACTTCTGTACCAGGAGTAGGGACACTTAGGGATTATTATTTTAGACTATACCTACTGATGAAGATCAGTGCTTAATGATCTCTTAATCCCACATGTCCTCAAATTTTTTATTTTGAGTTTCTTCTCTCAAATGGAACTGAGATTGCTGTGCAAACCTCAGGGATGTAATCAGAAAATATATATAATTTTATTTGACTAGTGGAAGTGAGGATTTATTGAAAACCTGTCTCTGCCACAGCTTGATAACCAGGAGAGGTGAAGATGTCAGCTCAGTAAGACAGAGATACTTTTCATCTCACTTAGGTGAAGTGAAAGAGTGTGAATGGAAGTGTCACAACACCGCGGGTGGTGTCTCTGCTCTCCTGCTGTCACAGCCACACATCAGCTGGTCAGTCGGCAGGTGGCTGTGAAGGGGTGAAAGCTCTGCTTTCGCATCAGCTCAGTCAGACAACAGCCCTCACGCATTAGTGGAACAGTCGTTACAAGCGGTAATCCTGGGCAATGCAGCTCACTTGTAATGTCCCCTGTGGATATGGGAAATCCAGATTACATGGACAGGTCCCAGAATAGGGATGTGATGGAACATCTGGAAATGAGCTGGTGGAACAATCCAATAAGACCAAGTGTTCTGAATCTGAGGTATACTTCCATTAGTCTGTCAAGACAATGATTTTAACCACAGACTAATTTTAATTACTAGCTCTTGAGGTTTTGGTGTGTTTGTTTTGTTTTTTGTTTTTTTTTTATTTTATTTGAGACCAGTTATTTGCAAATTCAGTGAAGAAATTCTCCTGTCAAGTAATGACTAATCAATAAAAAGAACTAAAAGCCAATAGGTGTATTAGTACTATTTCATACATCTTATCTGTGAAGCAAAGCAATACTGAAGAGAATTACTAAAATGCACTTGCCTCAATAAAACTACTGCATTAGTGAAAACCTTGTGAACTATGGTCTTGTGTTGTAAATGACATTTGCATACAACTAACTGCAGCAAGTCAATACAAAGTCTTGTTAAATTCATATGGGTTGTAATAAAGTAAGCAGCTTGCTTATAGGGATTATCTCTAATTCCTCACAGTACCCTTCTTTCTAAACACTACCGAACTACATTTGGAAATTAAGAAGGAAATGTGTTACGTGCCCAGGTAAAGCCTCCATTGTGTTTTCTACGTAAAAAATATACATGATGGAAATAAATGACTGCAGTAATGGCTCACTTTAAGCAAAATATTTTTATCCTTAAAACAATGCTATGAATAAGAGTTTTCCTTTATTAGTATACCCACAGACAAAATTCTCAGCATCTGGTAACTTTTGTTACTCCTTCACTCCTACCTGCCTTTGCCTCCAGTATTAAGAATGTGACAACACAGTTTAAAATTGTATTTTCACTTGTTGTTCTTCAGAGAAAAATAATCTATATCACTAGCAAAAAACATGCATTCCTAGTTTTTGCACTGCACTTCTTCTCAGTATATTGAAAACAGTAATTACAAACATATTTTTACTTTGTAGGCTGTGTACTGAGGGGTTTACCTTTATCACCAAATTCTTAAAAATATTTTCTTCGCTACAGAAAGGTATTTTTTTTCATTTGTGACAATCTTTGTTGACAGGATGGCTAAAAACTTTGATCTTAAACATCCTTAACACATTTTCTTCACAATGTAAAAATGGATTCATTCTACTGAAAGTGACATGCTTCTTTTATCCCAGCATAAAACAAACTGCCAGCCTAATTGGAAATACTCTTTAAAAAAGGAAGTTTGATATACAAAATCCCTGCAGGAATCAATTAAAAGAGCAAGATATTCGCGAACAAGAAGACTAAAATCTGAAAGACCCTGCTGCAAATCATGATGGCTGAGAACAGTAGAATAGTTACAAAAAATGTCCATGGATATTACATTTGTAATCCTCTCTATTGAAGTAACTATTTAAAAAGATTTTCTATTTATTAGTGAAACAAAGAAACAGAAATGTAGTTTGTTCCCTACAACAGTGCAGAGTGTTAAACTGTATGCAAATTAGTCTACAGGGTTATGTCCATTTTTTTCAAAGCTGGCAAGAGTGAAAAAAAAATGGTAATCTATTACTCTGAAAACATCAACTGACATTGTCACAGGGTAGCCTAACCTGTAATGGAGTAGATGATCAGTAGCCTGACTAGATGACCTTTTATATCCAGAGATTTACCAGGACACGAAATGTGATGTGAACTTCATGTAAACATTGACTGACCAGTATCTAAGGGCAGCTGCTGATTATTTGTGAGTTCAAATGCAATATGTATTGATTTGGATCTGCAACATTTCCCAAAGTATGGTCAATGTCTTCACTGGATTTTCAGAAAGCAAAATTGGAAACCACTGATCCTTCACATCAGGGATGACTCTCTTCCCTGTGACTCTGCTGAACATAACAACCAGCTTCACTGACAACAAAGCGTAAAATACTGTTAAATGCTACTTATTGATGAAACAGTCATTTGAAGACTTGAAGTGGGTGAATCCTCTCAGCAAGGTATTAGGAAAGCAAGAAGAGGCTTTCAGGATATAAAATACATTAGGAAACAACTCACAACCTAAGCTGGAGGGCCTAAATCACTGCACCTTGCTGTCTCATGTGAACATACTGAATTATTTTTATATCTTTGAACATTCACAAACAAATATCTCCCATCTTGTCCTGCAGCTCTCTCCACCCAATAGTTTTTTTAGTTTAAAAAAGGTGTCTGCTTTTTCCTCAGGCCTAACTGCTCTCCCTATGCATAGTCTCTTCTTATGAGCCAAGGCTAGATGCTGAAATCCACCACACCTCAGAACAACACAAATCCCTGTATCCAACAGATGCTCAATAACCTTTCAAGTGGATGTGGCATCTTTACAGATTTCACCACATGGCACAGAGCGAGTGGCAATATTCAATCTGTGAATAGGGTTGATAAAGCAGCAATCAGCCTTGTATNATATATTTATGTCTCCAATGCCAGAACACAACACAGCATAACACAGGTGCCACTTTTGGGTGTCACTGGCAGCTTATGTAGAAAAGTTGTCAGAAGCACAAGAAGCAAGGAATTATCGGGTTCCATGACAGAATTAAATGAAAAAATCAAAAATATCAATAGACGTAAATTTTATCAGTCTTTGACAGGTTTTCAGGAAGAGAAGAAATATAAGAAACATCAACAAAGAGGTTTCTGAGTGAAAGCAAACCAAGTGATTTTTTTTTTCTAGTCCTAATGAAATAGGTTTGGTTTGGTTACTAAATCTTTTCTGTGAATACCCACAGTGTACTCAGTTCTGCACAATGTACTCAGACCTGTGCTTAAAACTGGGCTTTTCATTTATGTAGGCAAAATGCAGTTATGAGACCAAAGTTGCTGGTGATCAGAGCCAGTTAAATTCTAATTTGTTGTGCAAGATTTTGTGGCAGACCTCTCTACCTTTCTCCCTTCAAGATAAATTCCCTTCAACAGGGACCCAGGGATTTTTCCTATGGACTTAAGCCTATAGTGATGGTGCAAAGGGGCTGAGACTTGACCACAAGGTATGGGCTAGCTTAAATTTCCCCCTCTTTTGCAAATAGGTAACATAAACCCCAAGCACCATACCAGGGACTTAGCAGGGACCGCTTCCACAAGGAGCATGGAAGTGGACATCCCAGCTGTGAAGAGGTGTATTATGAAGTGGAGGGCATTTGAGAAGGTAAGAAGGGAAGACACCTCTGCATCGATCCACCTTTAAATCTAGATCTGTATATTGAAGAGAAGTCAGGGAGGAAAGCACAGCCAGGAAGACTTGTGGATACGTCTGAAATACTCCGGGCAGCAAGTGAAAGATTAATTTATGACCTGTGGAGAGCAGAATAGGGGAAGAGACACAAGGTAACCCAATACCTATAGTGGTCTTTCAGGTCAGTGCCACTTACCATGGGTTTTAAGAAGCTGTAGAGCCTAAAGCAACAAGGAGCAACAGAGCTCCAGCAGACCTAGAACATCTTTTGTGGGAAAAGAGGAAATGGATAGCAGCCAAATTCTATTCCTCAAGTCTTAATGCAGGTCCCAATATAGTAAAGCTAATTGCAAAACAATAAAGAAATTTTAACAACAGCTTAGGTATTAAAACCGCTGTATGTGATACACCTAAGATTCTCCTTGCAAAAAAGGCATTAGAGAAATTTTTTATAGTGATTTTTTAAACTCTTTGAATTTGAAACACAGAAGAAAAATAGAGACATGCAATTTTAATTTTAAACTGTTCAATTTCAAAATTGATTTAGAAAACTTAATCTCTTTATGCTATGTTTTCAAAGTGGAAAGTGTGCATAAGAAAGGTAGCATAAAGGTTATGCAGTGGTTAGGCACCAATAAGTCCTTGACTTAAATTTCTTCCCACGGTTGTATTAGTTTTCTCAACAGAGATTTATTTCATTCTAAATGAATACTCATGTCAAATCACTACCCAAATATGTTAATGAAAATGCAGTTAATCTAAAAGAGTATCAAAAAAGTACCAAGACAGTATTGGTTCTAACCATAATAAATTTTACTTCTATAGAGCACCTTCATCTTAGACATTATTAAGCATCTTATGTCTGCAAAGCATATTAAGTTTCTAAGCTAAAAGTGTCCATATTAAGAGCAGAATATTTGTATTAGGGCTGCTACATAAATGAGCTGATATAAGTGCTGTTTCTCATTTATTATATTTTTTCCAAAGATATTCAAATGATATCTAGTTATCATCTTGTAAAAGATAAAATTTAAAAAAAAAAATCATCAAACCCTGATCACCTTTCAAATATTTTATTTTACAGTAATGAAGAATGATTGGAATTTAAAAATAAAAAGGAAGAAACAGAACTGTGATAGCTAAAAATGAGAACAATCTTTCAGTTTTGTTAGGAGCATAAATTTCTGTAGTAATTTAAATGATCTATAATTTTTAATTAGTTTAAATTACTACAGGAATGTGTCTACAAGTTCTGAATTTTGTTTAATGAAAATACACTTACAGTTTCCTTTTAAGCTACATGGTTTACTTCATATCCAACCAGGCCTGCTTGGAAAGTCACAGCTTCATTTGACTGGTCTGAGTTTTTCTGTAGGAGTTTTCTTTATTTATTTCTTTATATTTACAAAAATATAGGCAACACTGTGCAATGAAGATCTTAGAAACATTAGGAACGGTTGTGACTGAGAGTGCTGCTATATTAGACTTTCTGACAGTAATCTAGGTTTAGTGAGAGACCATTCCTTCCTTCCGTGTTTCTACAGTAGCTCCCTGCAGTGATGGGTCACTCTGTGTCTGCAGTAACCTCAGGCACAGCTGTGCCTTCATCATACAACTGACCTAACACTTTTAGCCAGGGAAAAAAAGCTTCCTGAATCTTTCTGGTGCTTCTCCAAGATGTGGAAGGTGGTCAAACCTGTCATCTCTGCTTTTGTCTGAAGTGCAGAGAAGGCATAGTTACACATTTATGAGTTCAGTTTTCAGATGTGGAAAGACAAGTCTTCTGAGCTGTGATTAAAACTGATTAATCAGATTAACCTCCTGAGAAACAAATATGTCACCTATTGATGCCCACTCCTCCCTTCCCCTTCTCCCCAGGAGATTCCCATGCCTATACAGAAGCAGTAGAACATTAAAAAAACAAAAGCAATCAATTTTCTAACAAACTTTTAGAATGTACATGTGCTGGCTTCAT
This sequence comes from Grallaria varia, assembly GCA_013396735.1. NCBI lineage: Eukaryota > Metazoa > Chordata > Aves > Passeriformes > Formicariidae > Grallaria > Grallaria varia. The sequence continues at coordinate 399,131 of VWZG01012838.1, read as the reverse complement.
TTCCCATGATAATAATTATTAACTGCCACTACGTTTAGCCCCAGCTCCAAATCAGAAATAGGAAGCTCACATTTTATTCTAACAGCTGTCCTTTTCATCTGATTATTGGCAGGAACGGCTAAATAATCCAAAAATTCTTTTATTATCATTAAATGTCAAATTTTATTTTGCAAACACAAATAGATCCTATAATACACCAGGTCCTCTAATATAACTCCAAAAAGCATGCAATGAACACAGAGGTTCCAATTTAGACTGTGCCTGATGGTCAAACCCCACCAAAATGTTTTAAATATTTTCTGTTCTTCACTACTATCAGTTCAACTGACTTCTTGCTTTCAGAGAAATTTAGGAATCAGATTTAGAGAACCTCTTGTTAGTTCACTGTAAAGTGTTCACTAAAGTTTGATTGGCGATATATTTCTTAGTACCTTATCTCTGAAACTGAACTAACACGGGCTGAAACTGTGACTCTAACCACAAAGTAGCAATACAAAACTTTATGAAAAATAATTAATTTCTGAACCGAGATTAAATCACCTTCAAGGAAAGCCTAGAAGCACCTATTTTAACATTCACATTAATTCCTCTGAATAGCATGTTAAATTTCAGGGTAGTGTGGAGAAAAGCTTTGGGATATTAAAATAATTTTTCAGACATGCAATCTCACAATTCAATTTATTTTCTCATTTGTATCACTGTAAATTTAGAGCAACCTCACTAGAAAGTCAGGAGTCACTCTAAGCTCACATTGATGTGAACTAGTGTAAAATGTAGTCCCATTAACCTTTCCTTTCCTTGATTTGTCCCTTAAAGAGCAGCAAAGACTAGAGGAAATTAAAGAAATCATGCAGTGGATTACATTTCGATGGGATTCTGAAAACTGTCATTTTCAAAAGAAAAAGGAGCTGCCATTAATTTTCTGCTCTGTTTAGAGGTCATTCAGAATACGAGTGCTGGGAGCTGTAGAATAATCATTTTTATAAGACAATCAGCCCTTGAACTCTCAAGATTAACATTAATAATCACAACTGAGTAGATAATCACACATGAGTATAGATATAGCTGTGGATATATTCCCATCTATAGGACTTTGCAAGATGGAGCTAAAAGACTGTAATCCACCTTAGCATCACCTGGTTTGATAAGACACCTGTTTGTATCTCCCAAACAAATACTGCAACTTAAACCAGCTCTTGATTTATTTTGAATTGTTAAAACCATTGCTCCCTCCAGTCTAAATTCATTTTCATCAATGTCAAATCTTGTTTGCATCATCAAGAAAAAACTAAATTTTACAGTTGCCATGAAAAACTAATAATTATTTTTGTTTCATTACCAGAATTATTCATCAGTAATTTATTAATGTACCACTCCTGCCTACAACTCCTCCACTCTAACCACTTCCTAAACAGCCTCCTGCCAGACATTATGCTAAAATCTCTTTTGCAGACTTGGGAGTCATACTCCTAACGCCTGTGTATCTGATTGTGCAGTTTTCATTTAACTGATTTGGAATGAAGGACACCCATACAACCCCTACTCTGCCTTCCGCATACACCCTTTGCTTCCTCTCTCCTTCTCTCACACACAGTTATATCAAACATCTTGGGATGACAAAATTTTAAAGCTCCATTTGGAGGTGAAGATTTTTTTGTCATGTACTTATGTAAACATCTTCCCAAACATGTATTTTGAAAAAAAAAAAAAATAGCTTTTTTTTCTTTTTTTTCTTTTTTTCCTAATTTCAGTAAGTCACCCACTCACCATGGAGTAATAAAAGACAAGTACGTGAATGCTTTTAACTACTCTGGCTATAGACAGCAAGCAGGAATAGAGACTTGGATTGTGAAACTTCCTTACATTTCATAAACTATCCACTCCCAGCTCTGGTGATACAGAAGAACTGACTGGCATGAACATTTTCCTTTTCTGTCTGCAAAAAGCACTAGGCAGCATGTGTTGGATATTTTTATGGATACACAGACCTTCTATCAGAGTGGAGCATTCATAAACCATGACAGCTATTTCTACAGGTTGGCAAAGCAAAGAAGATTGAATATAGCAACTGTAATTGAGGTTTCTAAAGAAACTTTGTGGAGTGTTGTTCAAATAAAGAAAGGTCCTATGGTCACTTGCACTGGCTTATTCCAAGGATAATTATTTTTTCCCTTTCAGTTATGAATTCTCCTTAGAAACACAATAGCAAATTTGGTAGTTTTTTTCCTTATTTCTGCAAGGGTCATGTATGAAACTGAGAATGACAGCCCAGACTACTATATAATTGCCTTTTATTAAATGCAAAAGCTTCACACAAAGAGCCTACCACACAGAGAATACTAATGTCATTTCTCAAACACTAGGCAATAATACTTCTGGTCACAAAAAGAGAACATTACAACATATTAAAAGTTGTACTGATTTATATTAATGACCATTAAATTAGCAAAGATGTTTCCTGGCATGACACACACAACTCTTGTCTTTTCTGGACACAGCACTGGAGTGTTCAGTAGAAACACTGCTCCTGGAAGCAAACTACTCTCACTTTCTGGTGCAAATACAGGTTTTGTGCTTCAAAGACACCCAAAATCACCCGATGGATACCAAAGTATTTAATTGTGCCACGGAGAACCCTGCCTCCTTATCCCTATTTATCAGATTCCCTTATGGTGTCTAAGAATTCACACTTGTGGGTTAGTTTGACACTAACAGACATGTAAATATTTCCTTGGAATGCATCAAGAGGAGATTAGCCAAAGGATCTGCAGGCACCTCTTCTCCACTGCTGCTGCCTTGCTTCTTTTCTTGCCCTTCTCTTACCCAGAGCCTGCTGCTGAAGGGATCGGGAAGTTTAAGAGCACCCTGGCAGCACTGCACTATCTGATGAAGCAGGTGAAACCCAGATTTGTGATGCTGTAGGACCTCTCTGGTGACTCTACAAGCAAATTATTAACTGCTATCTCTGATGCATTGATCTCAGTTTTAAGTAGGTAGCCAGGTTTTCATGGCCGGCACACTCATAATAAATACTAACTTCAGTAGAACTCAGCTGCTTTTGTAATAACTAAACAGCAGCCAGATTTTGTTTCTAAAAAAGTTATATCCACACAGTGCTAGTTTTGCTTCAATGCTCAGATGATGTGGCTCACACGGAAATGTTTCAAAGCTCCTGTAAAAAGTAATGCTGATTTTCAGAACTGTCCTTCTTAGCAGGACAAAGGAGGAGAATATGAAAGAAGAGAGAGTTTTGATCTCTGCTTAGCTGGAACACTATGGAGGAAAATGAAAAGATCCTGAAGTTTGGAAGTGAGGGTGCTACAATGTGACCCCGGCCAACTATTGTGGATTGCAGAAGCACCGCCAGTCTGAGCAGACTGCTACTCTCCAGCTCTCAAAACATTACCTTGACAGGAAATTTCTGTTGTCTCTCAAAACAAATTGAAAAATTAAGGCATAAGAAGAAGCAATGTGAAGAGGGCACACTGGATGATGGGGCTGGGGAGAAAAAGGAGAGTGAGAGTAGAAGAGGTGAGAAAGGCTTTAACAGTTCAAAGGAATTGCTCTTTTCACCTTGCTGCTGCAGTGAGGTTGTCAAGGATCAAGGACATATATCAACAAACACAAGTCACCTCAGTTTTGACACTTCCTATTTTTGCAGAGCTTTTGACATTGGAACACTAATAAGAGACCTTTTAATGCTGAGTTCAGCATGTTATTCTGATTTCCAGCTCTATAAAGATCAGAAGTCTGAGTTGTTTTGAGGAATCCTTTCATTAAGGATTCTTTCCTGATTTGTACATACAAAAGAGTATTTACACTTATATGCTTTATTTTCTAGATGGTGCTAGTCTGAGTATATATTCCGTCTTTGCTAGACAGAAGAAAGTAACACAGTGTGATTTTCATTTATTGCAAACTTAATTGACAGCAAACAAACAAACAAACAAATAGTGGGGGTCAAGGATGCTATGAATCAAAAAGCCTAAGAGAAACCAATGCTCAGAGTACTGATTTCTGATAAACAGTAATGGCATTAAAATATATCTCAGTCTGACATTTGGCTGAAAGTTGTGTATTGATTGTACTGAAATGATTTCACAAACCCTTGCTGAGAGAGACAGTGCTAATCAAAAAGAGAATAAAAATCTTTAACAGGAATTTCATCTTTTCAGAAAATGTAGAATGATTGTTTTTGTACAAGCTTTTAATTATTTCTAAATTATCAGCAGTCTTTTGACAATGAAGGAGGTAGATTATAATGGTTGGTCTAAACAGGAAGGAGAAGACCTTTGCCAAATGACGAAAACATGCACTATTGCAAGCTTGTATAGACCATGCAGGATGAAGATCAGGTAGTTAAAAACAACAGAGCAAATTAACCAGTTTGATAAAACGTGACAGCTCCTGGATTTGCAGACTACTTTACATAATTACAATAACTCTTCAACAATGTCACTCTCCATAGATCGTTTCAGTCATTTTCCCAAGGTACATTATTTCTTGCTGCTTTTCCAATTTAATTCATTTATCTTTTTCTTATTTAATCAAGTTTACTCTTTTTTTTTCCCTTACCCGTAATCATTACCTACTATTTAATGTAAGTGAGTCCTATGAATCCATGGCAGTTATTTCAGCAGCACAGAAATGTGAAGCTCCACTTAGGTAAATATCACACACGAACCAGCAGACCTGCTGGTGTGCTCCTGCTTCCTGAGGAAATAAAGCCATGTGCCATCATTTCCAAAACTGGATCATAAACCTATGCACTTAAGTGTATGAACATAAACCCAAACTGCTGATTCAGAAACTCTGAGTCACTCTGTAATTGCTGGACCTCCTAGACCGCACAGAAAGCATGTGGACCTGAATTCTTCATCCAGTCCAATGAAAAAACAGTGCTGCCCCATCTGCCAACTTTGGGTCCCCAGAGTACTCTGGACTCATCTTCTGCCTGCAGGGAAACAGGGCTGACAGTGCCAGTATGTCATGTAGCAGGAAAATACATCATGATGGCAATGTATCTCCCCATGGATTCCCAGGAAACATCAAGGCAATTCCCAGGGCTCCTTTTGCAGTATTTCTGCCACACAACTGCAGCACACCTACTTCCAGCTTTGTGACTGTTACTTAACACACCAGGATCCCAAGCCAGCATGATTTCCTTTCAGGTTATAATTACCTTACAGCTGGCTTTGTTTCTATCTACCGATAACAAAAGGCAACTTTTATAAAAGGAGTCATTGTTCACAGCAACACTGTGTGCTGAACAGCTTCTGGTCTCCTTCTGCTTGCTTGACGCTAGGCAAAGCAAAAAGAGAAGCTGGGGCAGAACTCCACAGCTTGGAAGATGCCATATACTCTGCACAAGCAAATACTGGTGTTTGTTAAGCCCAGATGTTGTATTAACTGAAAAATAATCTCCATACCACTTGCCTGGATTTAACATGAACTCCCTTTTCTTTTAAATGCAGCCTTTTTCAAATTCACAAACTATTGGCTAGACATTGTTACCTATTTTGCAGTTATCCATAGGCTAGAGCTTCATAAAACAAAATAATTAATTTGTCTTATTTGTAACAAACAAGCTAGGCCCTATNGAAAAAAAAAAAAAAAGCCTGACAGCAGAAAAAGACAATGAGAAGAGTAAATAGGAGCACATTTCCAAGAACTCCCTCAGTATTCTCCTTATGTGTTGTCGTGGATGTGCTCTGGATTGCTTGGCACCATACACAATTTCATCAGGTTTCCTGCCAGAAATCTCAGAGACCTTGCCAGTTGAGAACTTGTCATAAGAATTGCTTGAAAATTATCTTTGTTAAAGGAAGTATAATGTTATAGCAAGTGAAGAAACTGCATTAAAAATGGTGTTGAAGACATTCAACAGTGCTGAAGACATTTGTAATTCTTCTCACTGTGGATTCAGAAATAATAACCAATATGTGCTTCATTGTGCAGTGGTCTGCTATGTCTCTTCTTTATAAAACCTCATTAAACACACATGAGTAGGGTACGCCATAGGAAAAGCTGCAGCAAGTGCTACTTTTTCATCACTGAATCTACTATGGAGGGAACAATAAGGGGTTATAATTTAGAACATGCAACAACCTGCAAATTATAAGAGTTCTAAAATATTTCCCTGAACCAAAAGAGCTCAGCTTCTACCTGAAAAATCTATGCAAAAATATGTGTCGGCTAGACTTATAAGATGCCCATAACAGGCAATTTTGCTAATCTAATTTGCCTATTAGAATCTGTTTTACTTATTTTGCTGTGAAACTGTGATCTTTTTCCCCCTTAAACTACAAATCATACTGCCATATTTCACTCCTTTCTGTACTTATTTCTATTGCTAACTTAAATAAATGATAAATACACCTATGACATGAATTTTGGCTGAACATTTCAACACAATTCCCACAGAATCACTCACTTTATGGCAGTATTTCTTTCTGGCTCAGGCAGTTGTTCAGCTTCACTAACTCTCCTATCTTCAAACTAATAAGACCTTATTCAGCTTTTTTCAATCAACTATCAGAGGAATAATGGTGCACAACAGGCACAACACCAAAACTGGTTAAATTCTGCCACCACCCCTGAAAGACTCTGAGGAGCCTCTGACTGTTTTTTTGAAAAAGCATGGACCTGTGCTCAGCTAAAGTACTTCATACTTCAAAAACCTCTGAGATACATTAAAAATAAAAATTTATGTGTTAATGTAATATGAATGTAAGATATTGCACTATCCATATTATCATTATTGTCTTCTCAAAAACTAATTTAGCAATTTTTTTAAATAGTGGACAGAGGGTAGCTCTGAAAAATAAAGACCTTATTCTTAGAGGTATCCCAGTAAATAAAGCAGAAAAGCTGAGTAAAAAAAAATAGAATTACTTTATATAAAAAGAACTGCTTTGAAATGGACTTTCATAGTGTATCAATGATTTGCTAAGGGGATCTACTGTCAAGGTATTTTGGGTTTCAGCAATCCTCACTATGCTGTTTAAGTATTATAACCAGTTCTGATCTCACAGCATAAAATGTAAACTTCAGATTTACATGGAAATTAAATGACAGAAAAAAAACCAGGAAGTGGTAAAGCAAAGCATCCATCTGCAGGAGAAAAAAGCCTCTTACTTGCTTAGAAATAAATAAATAATATCAAAGAACTTGACACAAGGTAACTTGTGTTGCAAGCTAGTTAAAAATGGAAACGAAACCCAGGTGAATTGCTTTATATTCCTTGAAGACTTCACTTACTCTGTGAACTAATGTTAACCTGATTTTACTCAAATATCATCCATTTGGCCTTTAGAGTGAGTTCTGCACCAGCTAAACTTCAACAAGTGGCCACACACTAACAAATAGAGATACAGCTGCTGCCCAAAAGGGTGGATGGTCATGATTTAGTGTGACATTAGATACAAACTCAAGTAGTGGAAAGGGGATTGAGCAAACAGAAAAGAAGGACAAGTGTCAGTACAATAAAATGACAGGAGACATTATCTGGAAGGTTATGTCCTAGTTGTCCTACAGAAAATGAGAGCTGAAAGGCCAGGGGCAGGAAAATGGTTCACAATGTTGTGCATCTGAACACTGTTTGCATAAAAAATCAGGGTCATACAAGAAAAAGAAAAAATAGTCAAACTGATATACTTTAGTTTTGAATGTTCCTGTACATTCTTCATTTTTCAATCATTTCAATTAGATGTGCCTTATATCTGCTTGCTTTACATCACATCTTACTACTTTTGACATCAAACTTGAGACAAAATTCCATTACATATTTAATCTTACAGTGTAGCTTTGTGTTTCAACATCACTTGTTCCCAGACCAAGCCTCTTTCAGCCTCTGCCTCCAAGAATAAACTAGTCTTGGGACTGCCCAGGGGCTCCAGAGGGGTGGCCTGGTGATTAACCCTCTGTCCTGGGTTTTTGTAACTGAATTTTAGTAGTGGGGTAGCCCCTCTATGGTCTGCAGAGGTGGCTTCTTTAGAAGCTTCTTTAGAAGCTGCTAGAAGCTTCCCCTGTCCTATGGGCCAATGATACTTGGCTGCAGGAGGGACTTCCTGCTCCTGGCCAGGGCCGAGTCAATTAGAGACCATAGTAACACCTCTGTGATAACATATTTAAGAACTAGAGGGTTGTTGTGCAGAATAAAATTCCAGAGAATGAGAACATGGGATAACAAGGCAGACATCAAGGTCGCTGCAGAAGGAGGGGGAGGAGGGACTCCGTGGGAGCAGGGGAAGGACTCAAAGCTGGAAAACCCCTGCAGCCCATGGAGGACGACCATGGTGCAGAGAGCCCTCTGCAGCCCATAGAGGAGCCTGTGCTGGAGCTGGTGGATGCATGAAGGAGTCTGTGACCCTGTGGGAGGCTCAGGATGGAGCAGGGTCCTGCAGGAGACCTGTGGCTGTGGAGAGGCAGACCCACAGTGGAGCAGGTTTTACCTGAGTGAGAGCTGTGGCCCTATGGGGGCAGCTCACATCAGTACGTCTTGTCCATGAAGGACTGTACCACTATGGAGGAGAGACCCTCGGGACAGCAGATGTGGAGCAGCTGCTGCCCGAGGGATGGACTCACATTGGAGGAGTCTATTAAAGTCTCCTATGGGAGGGACCCCACGGAGCAGGATATGGACTCAGCTGTGGTCCCCTGTAGATCGTGGTGAAGACCGTGGTGAAGCAGAATGTCCCTCTGCAACCCATGGAGGCCCAT
>VWZG01012838.1:369255-390183 GCA_013396735.1 Grallaria varia | reverse complement strand
TCACATTGCAAGTGGCAGCAATGCAACCAACTGCAATCCACCATGGACAGAAGGAGGGGTGGAGGGAAAGCGTGTGTGTTTTAAGACTGTTTTATTTCTCATTCTTTAGCTTTTATCCTGTTAGTAATAAATTTAGGTATTATCTCACTTTGAGTCTGTTTTTGCCCGTAAAGGTAATAAGTAAATGATCTCTCTCTCAGCTCTTATCTTTTACCTCCCTCCTCTGCCTAGTTGAAGAAAGGATTTAGTGAGTCCCTGGAATCCAGCCAGGGCCAACCCATAACACCCTCAGAATCCCATAACACACTGAAGAAAAAAGAAGGCTCTGGATAGCACACTCCTCTCTACACCATTGACCTCCTTCATATAATCACCCAAAAATATAAATCCGGATGATTAGAGTTAGCCTTTCATAATAGATGGGTGGCCTAAGATGCTAGGTAAGACAGCAAGGGGCTCTCTTTATTCAGCAGGCCTCATTTTAATCTCTGTTGTGCATTTTTTGTGATTTGGTATTCACAGGTACTGAAACTATATGAAAAAGTTCATTCTAAAATTTAAAACTCTTTTGCCAAATGTTACCCCGAAAGTATTGCTGGCCTTATCCTCTTGGACTTTAACATGTAGTGTTTTTAACTGAGGTAGACAATGCTTCTTTGTTCAATACTGCAAGCACTGCAAACATCAGAATAAATAAAAAAGAACAAATTTAAAAATATCAAATCCAAACTTTGCCTGAGATCATGCTAATGCATACTATTAATGGTTAAACTAAAGCAGGATTTATAGACTCAGTAAGTTGCTTGTTAAAGTCTATTACCATTTTCATTTCTTCTAGGACGTCATCATTTATTAACACTAAAAGCTCCTGTAAGATCTAACTGCTTTTACATGTATCTAAACATATTTGGCTTTTTTACACTTATCAAGGGCTTGGAACCATTTTTGTCACTTGTTATCCTGGGGTTTAAGTTGCTGTTTTACATTCTAAGTTGCAACTTCATCTCAATCCTGTGTGTGAGCATGTGTCTGGAAAGTTAGTGCTTTCAAGCTTCAGTGGCACACTCAAAACCTTACAACCTCTCTCTTGAATTAGAACACTGCAACCTACGTAAACAACACTGAGACAAACTTCAACTCACCAAGGCAAGAATTATGGTCTCGTTCATTATCATATATGGCCATGCCCTGTTGTGGCAGCTTTCAGATGTGGCTTCATGGCATTGATTTTGTGGATCCTGAAGAGGGAATGTAGAACATGAGGCACCCGAAAGAACAAGCCTTCACAGTCAGAGCTAAAATAAATCTATAGCAGAGTGGCATAGAAGTGGTTCTGAGATCATGTCAAATGCTGATTGGCATCCTGTCATGCTTAAAAAGAAATTGGTTAAGTCTCACTGCAATTTCCAGAGCTGTAAGAGACAGTTTGATCAATGAGATTTATGGGACAACCTGATTGTGGCTTCTTTTTTTTTCCTCCTTTTCCTCCTTTCCCTCCCCATCTCCTTCCTCTCCTAGAACTACTGTATGGGTGGAATTTGACAAACGTGTCCCTTTATTTTAGCCAGTAGCTAAACGTACTGGGCTAAGCTAGTCTGGAAAACCAGGATATACTGCAGTTGTGATTGATATGCACCATATTAACAGAGGCCTGGCATGTGACTCTGGAGAACAGGCTGCAGGCTGAGGCTCCAGGAACTTGTCTGTGCATGAGGAAATGTCCTGCAGAGGTGAGAAAGCTGGCTGTCAGCAGCTGGCTGCAGCCAGCCTGCCCTCAGTTGTGAAGCTCCAGAACAAGCTCCTCCACTTCAGTGCATCTCAGTCTGAAGCTGAGATTTCTTGGTTGCTTTAGAAAGAACAAGCTGCTGACAACCTTCCTCTTCACTGCTAGCTATGCCTTCCAGCCAGTTGTTGCAGATAAGCTCCATGTATCTACCTGTGAGGTGGAATTGTGGTTGGATTGGGTCACAGAGCCTGGCTGGTGTTTGGCCACAGGGAAGGAAAGGAAGGGACAGCCAGGGTTAGCAGAGCAGTATTGCCCCTTGCAGCTCCACCTGACTCTGTGAACCTTGAATGCACCAATGTTCAGAAAGAGTGGGGACCTTCAGGCTGCTCAGTGCTGCTGACCAGGTTTTTCTGTCCCAGGGATCATCGTAGCAAATGGCATCGTGTCACACATAGGAGTGCAACCTCCATCAGGGATTAATTACAGTGCAGGCCAGTGCCTGAGAGAAAACTGTGCAACACAGCAGGAGATACTGCACGTGAACAGTGAAAGCTTCCAAGGCTTTCAGTGGATCAATCATTAATGGGATCTACCTAAAGCCTTACGTGCATGGCATTTGCTTTAAAACAAACTGCCCTTCAGAAAAATTCAGATCAGAGACTTAGTAAGTAACCTGAAATCATCCATCTTGTTTCAAGCTGTATAATAAAACTTATACTCCGTAAAACAAGTGATAATTTTTTTTCCAAATCTTAGAGAACTTAGATATGCTACTGCAGTTTTTCAGAACTCAGCTGCATTAGCTAACTTACAGGCTCCCGATAGATGAAAAGCGGTAACATGACAATTTTACAAGCAAATGAGATAGTACCTGAAATTCCAGTTAGAAACATCTAAACCAGGCGCATTCTACTGTAACACTCACTCGGTAGGAGTCCTTCAGGACTTCATAATCAGGGAATTTTAAAGGTTAGGTGCTGGGACCTTCAGTCACCAGGCTAAAAAGAAATGCTTACAAATTTACAGTGTCAGCTAAAATGGTAATGCAATTCATAATAATACAGGACAGAAATAATATTAGCCTCTTCCCTGGAGTGTGAATGCTCCCTACCCCATTGCCCTGAACACAACCACAGAGGGACTGCAGTGAAGGATGTCCACTGTGAGAATCAGAAGATTCTTCTGAAGCAAAGTTATATCAACAGCAAAGACAACAGCAAGACAAAAAAGATACAGTGTAAGACAAAGTTATATAAGAGGCACAATGGCACAGTACTCACTAATTGCAAAGACACGACAATGACTGTTCCCTGAAAAATTCTTATTTTTTTTAGTATTTGCTTTCCCCCTACATTAATGCAAGTACAAAAGCTTTCCAATTCTTTTTGTAGGAAGATTGGAAGTATGAGAAACTACACTGTGAATGACTGCAGGCCACCAGAGGACAATGGAAACTTATCTCATTTGTCAACCTGCTTTGCAAGTTTGGGACATGCCCTCTCTCCCTTTAAGCAGGCTTTCCATGCTGCACAAAATTAATGACTGTATTTTTAAACTGTTTTGGTTTACGTTTCTCTGACTCTGACGATATAGAAAAGAACTTTAGATATGGAAAAATAAAATTGAAACTTGTTAAGTCTGGTAGTGTTTTTTTCTCCTCATCTAGTTCTGCTTGTCAGTTGCTTTAAGGGCTTTAGACTGTTCAGTTCTTTGAGAGTGTCTCTGCCTCCTTACTCTTTAAGTTTTCTTATGAGCATTTCCATCTAAACATGCCACTACTTCAGTTTTTCTTTACACCAATGACACTGAACAAATGGTTCACTTCTCAACTAATCATCAACCTTTTAAAAGTACTTACTGTAGTGGTTTAACCCCAGCAACCAAGCCCCACACAACTGCTTGCTCACTCACCCACCAGCATCACCTGGGAGAGAATTGGAATGGTAAAAGCTGGAAAACTTGTGGGTTGAGATAAAGACTGTTTAAGAGGGAAAGCAAAAGCTGCACATACGAGCAGAGCAAAGTAAGGCATTAATTCACTGCTTCCCACAGGCAGGCAGGTGTTCAGCAGAGCCCCATCACACAGAACGATTACGTGGGAAAACAAATACCATGATTCCAAATGTGATTTGCTTCCTCCTTCTTTCCCCCAGCTTTATATACTGAGCATGATGTCATATGGTATGGAACATCCCTCTGGTCAGTTGGCATCTCCTGTCCTGCCTGTGTCTCTTCCCAACCTCCCATGCACCGCCAACTCCCTCACCAGTGTGGCAGTATGAGAAGCAGAAAAGGCCCTGGCTCTGCAATCCCTGCTCAGCAGTAACAAAAAGATCTCTGTATTATCAACCCTGTGCTCAGCACAAATCCAAAACATAATCCCATACTAGCCACTGGGAAAAAATTAACTCCACTCCAGCCAAAACCAGCACATATGTATATCAGAATAAATCCTTGGTTGGCCTCATCCTTAGTTATCCCGTCCCACTGAGAGCAGAAACAGGGGCTGCTGGATAAGTGCATGCAGCCCTTGGCTGTGAGACTTCTGGATCAGAAGGGTGCTGTGATATATTTTCCTTCGTAACTTACTCATTCAGTTTAATCATGCAGCCCATGCATCACAATCTGTTTACTTGTAATTTTTTTTGGGGTGTGTGTGTGTTTGTTTCAGTTTCTAAACAACTTTCAGCCTATAATCTTAAAATATGGCATAATCTATAGAAGTGTTTCTCTAACTTTTTGATAACCTGACTCATGCCTTTTTGGTTGTCTGTATTGCTCCCATAGAAGGCATGAACAGTCTTAGAAGGAAGTATCTCTTAAGCTTTCCCTAAGCCTTTTCAGTCAATCTTAAAGCCTTTGTGATCCTCGGGAAGGGCTACTTTTGCTGCTTGAAAAACATCTTTCTGAAACTAAATATATTCCCAAGTCTTCCTTTTTAATGAATTGGACTTAAAATCTGATAATGCAAGAAGAATGTGGCAAATTGACTTCAGGAAAAGTTAAGGAAATCCTCCAAGAAACCACTTTGACTAGTACTCAGGTTACTTGGGGATTTATTAATTGCTCGTTCACCCACCTAATTAAAACACTTTCCTGAAATATTGTGTTACAGAAAATTTTATTTTAGTCTCACATTTCTCTTTCAAAAATGGTCAATGTTTCATCTTATGAAAATTAAATAGGATAGATTCATAAAGTAGTGTAATATAGAAAACTCAGCTGAGACCATTTGATTTTTAACAGCTTTTTCCCTTTCATCTGAGAGCTTAAATAGTCCTCTATTTCAGCTTTTTGATTACTATGTCCTTTTGGAACCAGCTATGAGGCTTATTGATTTTGAGAGAAATCTATTTTCTGGTTGTCCAACAGGCTATAAAACTGTCATTGTCCATATGATAAAATTCTTAATGGAGTTTTACAAACTGGTTTTGTTTCTCCTTCCTCTATTCCCCTTTATATGCCTCAAGAAATTCTCCCACAGGCCACACAGATTCTTTTATCTCAAAACATCCCCAAAGGTCCTTCCATACTGGCCCTCAGAACTGATGGGATGTGACCCTATGACAGGCATGAATGTGAGCAGGATTTTCACCCACACCACAGCAGCTCCAGATGTTGGAGAGGGACTCGAATGGTTTCCAGCTGGTCCAGTCAGCTCTGTTCACAGCTGGTTATTGCTGAGGCTGCACTTTACTTAGGAATATTTATATTAATAAATTAAGTGCTATGACACATAAGGAGAGAATTGTACAAATTCATGGATTTTTTGGATGTCAGCTGACAACTCTCACAACAGGCATTCGTTGTTTAGTGCATATCAGTGTCTCTCTTGGGTATCTCCAGTACAAGACCATTTCTAATATTAAAGCAGGGGAACAGTATTGATCCAAAAAGGGAAGAATAAAATTCTGAGTCTGCTGAAATATTCACAGCTTCACTTGAAGTTTCCACAATCTTCAGTTAAAAGAAAAGCTAGGAAAAACATAAAGGACTTAAAAATACGTGGGAAAATATGTCCTGTCCCAGGAAATCTGGGCACCTGGTTCCAGCTAATTTGGAGTGAATCCACAGGTGCTCCCTGTGCCATCTGTGCTTCCCGCCCATTGAGGATAGGGACCTGGCCAAGTGGAGTTGGCTGGAAGTGGAACAGATGGAGAAGAAAGGATCATCTTTCCAAAGGACAGTACAGCTGCCTCCCCTGTCTGCACTCACTCCAGACCCCTGAAGGGAATTCAGCCAGAACTTCTCCCATGGTCTTCACTGCAGTAGTGGCAACCAACATAACTCCCATGGCATTAAGCAATTATCTAATCCTAACTGCAGTTTGGACAGATGTCTAAAGGAAATTGTTTGCAACTCTAGAAACAGAATAGTTTAAAAGAAACTGTGTGAATCTGAGTCCACAGAAGTCAGTAAGCATTTTCTTAAAAGATCAACTTAACAGATTCTTTTTGCTATTATTCTAGTTCAGGGTTTTTTTGTATGAATAAAATAATTTTTGCAGTTCTTGTTCATTTTAGTACTGTGTTTCTAGCTGGAAAAAGTTGGAAGGCGTTCAAATACTATATTTCCCAAATGCTGTCAGGCTTCTGCTAGTTAAAAAAGCAGTTAAGTGCTGAAAATACTGTTTTCTGAACCAAGGTTAAGAAAAAGTGTGAGACAGACAATACTTAAGGATTGTTCTAAACTGTTCTAAACATCTGGATACCTTGAAGAAGTTAATTATTAATAATAAATTCAAATTCTCCTATTTATTTTTTACATTTGAAAAGTGGACAGTTAATTATTAATAATAAATTCAAATTCTCCTATTTATTTTTTACATTTGAAAAGTGGACAGAGGAGAAGCAAATTCTCCAAGAAAAAATCAGTTTAGCATAACACTTTTAGAGGAAGCCCCTCATCCATGAGCCAAAGGCTGGCTGCATTCTGTACCTGTTCATGAAGTTACATGCACTGAAAAATGCTTCTGATTTTGGCAGATGTTATAAATGTGCTCTATAGGGGCTGACAATAATATGTTTTAAAACATGCAAACAAGAAGTCTTTGTTCTCTTTTTTAAAAGTAAAGTTTCAACAGAGGTTTGATAATATGTTGTTTCTTATACCTTATGTTAGTGGAGTATTTGTTGAAGGCAGTCTATGCCTTCTCCCTGGAACTATATAAATCTGATTCATACAAGTATGACTGCGCCATGCTCCACTTTGAAGAAACAGAAGAAGTTTGAATGATTTTTTCCTTTAAGCTTTATTTCTAAGCACTCTAGTGGCATTCCACAGATGCTGCAAGACTCTAGGTTTTGACATTAACACCAAATAAAGGTGCTGTTATATGCACATTTGCCAGAAGAAGTGTCAAAACCACTAATGCACAGAGAAAACAAATGTGAATTTCTTTGAGTTACGTTGATCCTAGCAAGAGAAACAAGAAATACAGACTCTGAAACAAGCTCTGTATGTTTGTTTATGACCCCTTGTTCCCTTTTTTATGTTCTTATTTATTAACCAATTATATAATCTGGGTTTGAATCTTGGCTTTGTTTATAACCTCTTGCAAGTTTTTAACCTCCTGTAAACCACAGCACAAAGAGGACATGCTCTATGAATGGACTGAGAAATGTCACGTAGTTATAGTTCCACCCTTGTTTTCCCTGTGGCAAAGGCAAGAGGCAATACAGGGCAGCAAATGTCTACCACAAAATATTTCCTTAACAGTGGAAGTGGATCAAAGGCCCCAGGCAACCCTGGAAAGAATTCTCTCTGTCAATTCTGGTTTTTGACAAGGTTCTAGACCCGCAATATGCAATTCAGACAATAAATGTAAGTGATGTATCCTTATTCCTCTGTAGGGATATATTCTTGATTCACAGGCCAGCCTACTGATAAAAAGAATTGATTTGTTTTACTTAACAGCAGCTGAGCTGGATAAAACTGAGCAACAAGTCATCTGAAGGCAGGGTATATATTAAAAAATCTTGAAACACAGCTGACTTGTCTAGGGGCTATAGACTTCTGATAACGTGTTTCCTCACTCCATGTTGATGATGAGTTTAATTAGACAATTGTATTTTTTAGAACTGAAGCTCATTAGGAACTAAATTAGGAAACAAAAAAGGGATCTAGTGGACTAATCTGTAATCATCCCAATAATTCCTGAGCAGTAAGAGTGAATATTCTCATTCTGATACAGAGAGAACTTTCATAATTTAAAAAAAACCCCTGTGGAAAAATCCAAGAATGAGATGCTAGACCCCTAAGGCACTATACCACCATGCAGATGATTTCAGAGCAATTCCTTTCTAAAGGAATTTAATATTTGAATATTAGAATTAGGAAGTTGGTAAACCCATGCCCCATCAGGGGATAAAATCAACACATTTCTCCAGCTTCTGGATTGAAATTTTTTTCAGATAGCAACCCCTCTTTATGACATGTCTATACAGCAACTATGACCATAGCCTCTGAACAACTTCTAGACACAGTATCTTGTGTCTAGAAGTATCTTTGTTAGCATAAAGGGGTGGATTAAACTGTTCAGTGATGGTTATACAGCCAAATTTACAACAGAAGGGGGAGTTACGCGTTTAGGGCCTGAGTGACTACAGCAGAGATTTATCCTTGGGGTTTGGCTACCAGAATTTAACTTGGTGACCTCCTAGGAGAAACTTGGCCTCAGTTGGAAAGACATTGCTGTGAGCTTGGAGCCTAACAGTTTCTGTAATTAATTTTGAACAGCTTCTTTATAAAGGTATGATAGAGTTTAAGTTGCAACATTATGATTTTTTCTTTCCATACGTACTGTTTTCTCTTGAACAAACCCAAAGGATGTGGCTAACATCTTTCACATAAATACTAAGCAAAGTTAAGTGGAACACAGAACAGAGCAGAAACATCACTTGCTTAATCCAGATGGGAAAAATAATCCTTCTGATCCAACATTATGCAAATAGAAGAATAAATTTTAATATGTTTAATTTTTTTTTTGAAAAGGGAGAAAATTAATATAAATTAAATAAAACTAGAGCAAACCCACCATAAAGACAAAAAAAAAAGTGCTAAGGAAGTGAAGAATGTTTGGAGAAGGTCTAACTTATGTAGATAGTATCTTATGTTGTAAAATGGACAAAACTGTACTGCTTACTTGTGCGCCTATTAGGAAATGTTGATGTGTGACACTGAGCAGAGGTGTAAATAATAGACATTTTGGCTTGTAAACCAACATACAATTCCCCTACAAACTGGGATGGAAGAAATCATTTTCAATTTCTGAAAAAAAGTACTATCAGCATAGTTCACCACTCACAGAAGTTTGCTGCAGAAAGTAAGTCCAAGCAGCCGCAGCCAAGGCAAACTGAATATAACTCAATCTTTGCTTCCCAAAACTCCTACCCACACATTCTTATTTTTCAGAGAGTTTGGCTATCCTTTCCCTACTGATGGGGTATGGACAGTTTACTATAACGGGCCTATTACTCCCTCTTCTTTTAATACAACAGATAAGTTTCTTCATTTACAAAGA
Organism: Grallaria varia; assembly: GCA_013396735.1. NCBI lineage: Eukaryota > Metazoa > Chordata > Aves > Passeriformes > Formicariidae > Grallaria > Grallaria varia. The sequence continues at coordinate 380,935 of VWZG01012838.1, read as the reverse complement.
GCAGAGATATTACAGAGTCTACACTAAATGTCATTAATCATTGCTAGTCCATTCACTTTATTCTATAAGATGTCTTGAATACCAGGATTTTATAGCTGCAAAACTTTCCCTTCATGAAAGACTTGACAGAATAGACAGTTTGATGTCACAAAGGGTGATGCTTTGCCCAAAGACATCACTATTGGCACAGTCGAAGAAATATGGTATGGTCAGGAAGAGGGGGAAATGAAAGCATGCAAAACATCTCTGGTGAGGCTGCACCTTGAGTACTGTGTCCAGTTCCGGGCTCCTCACTACAGGAAGGGCACTGAGGTACTGGAGTGTGTCCAGAGAAAGACAGTGCAACTGGTGAATGGTCTGGAGCACAAGTCTTATGAGGAGCAGCTGAGGGAGCTGGGGGTGTTCAGCCTGAAGAAAAAGAGGCTCAGGAGGGACCTTATTGCACTCCACATCCATCTAAAAGGAGGGTGTACTGAGGTGGGGGTTGGACTCTTCTCACATGCAACATGCAATGGAACAAAGACAAATGGCATCAAGTTACACCAGGGGAGGTTTAGATTGGATATAAGGAAAAAATTCTTCATGGAAATGGCTATTAAACATTGGATCAGGCTGCCCAGAGTTGAGTCACCTTTTCTGGATATATTTAAAAGGTACATAGATGTGGCACTCAGGAACATGGCTTAGTAGTGGACTTGCCAGTGTTAGGCTTATGGTTAATCTTATAAGTGTTTTCTAACCCAAAATATTCTAGGATTCTATGATTTTAACAGAAATGGTCCAGAATATCTTGTTTAGTTCTGGTCCCCCGCGTTCAAGAAGGAGGAACCACAGAACCTTGCATCAGAAACAACCTTTGAGGAAAACAAGGTGGACTCATCCTGGGAGTGGAGTCATGCTGGAGACTAAGGAGCATGACTTAGAGTCATAGAATCATCAAGGTTGGAAGAGACCTTTAAGACCATCAAGTCCAACTGTCAACCCAGCGCTGCCACTAAGGGCTATTACCTAAGGACTTCTCCGTGACCATAGCAACATATAAATTGTTTCCCCTCCCTTAAAATGGCAAATGCATAGTGCCGCGTTACAAAAACCATGTAAAGGGAGCTACAGTAGTATTCGAATACAACCATAAAAAGATCAAAGTATGTATAAATCTGCTCTTCATTATCCATCCCACGATGGATGGAAAATGTGACTTGATTTAATATGTTGCTACCGTTTTTTTGCACAGTACATTTCACTTGAGTCCCTCAATATGCATTTCACTAGATTTATATTCTTAGTTAAAGGAGTCATAACATCTTCAGAGTGAAGAAGCATCAACTGCCTACCATGAATCTGTGCAATGATGGGCTCTTTTAAGATTAAAAAATGCATGAAATGCCCTGGAGTTGAAAGAAAAAAACAAAACAAAACCCCAGCTATGCCATCCATTAAAGTTAATGTTCAGTTTACAAATAATACATCAATGCAAGAGAACAAAAATAGGATTTTAGTTCCCAGAAAGTCACAGAGTCACAAAGTTCCATAATTACAATGGGAAAAGAGTTAATATTTGGTCAAATTTTTATCTGACAATGCTTGTACATGCAGCCATCTCCACAGCATGTGAGCATATGGGGGAACATTCTCCATGCACAGCGCGGATGCCAGTGCAGCCATGTGCTCTCATCCTGACATGGACTCTGCTATCTTGATAAATTCTCATTCAGTGAAATGAAGTGTGTTTCTGGGGTGGAACACATCAATGTTTAATGGCACACAATGGTGCTCTGCAATAGCCCAGGATAAAGTGCAGGAATGAATACAATATTGTATCTAACATTTCCTAACAGGGGTTTCCCTGTAGCTGTCTCTCTTGCTAAATACAAGGAGACAATAAGCCACACCTTTCATCCTATTTTGCATCTACAGTACTGCAGCTTTTAAAACAAAACATGGCTGAATGTGTATTAATTCACAGGAAAAGATACAAGGGTAGGATAGTAGCACAAAGATACCTGGACATCTCTTCTACTTATGTCACTTGACTGTCTGACTATTTTCCCTGTGAGACAACTGATTAAACAGCTACTGAAAAAAGAATGTCCTTAGCCTTTCCTTTCTCAGAGCCTTTTCCCTGATCTCCAGAGTTTCAACCATATAAAAGAGCTATAAAACTGAAGATTTAAACTAAAGCAGATTGGACTTTATCCTCTGCTAGTAAACGAAGATGAATCTGAAAATGTGTAAAATGCCATCATTTAGGGAAATGAGAAACATTTTGTGATGCTTCAAGTCTTATCATCTTATACTTTAAAAATATTTTGAAACCTCAGTAGCTCGGAACTCAGTTAATTCACAGTCACAAGGAAAGAGGTTACACTTAATTTAAAGCTGTAAATACTTTTGAGGGTATTTAACCATTTGAAATATTGGACAATTTCCATTCAGGGTTAACAATGACAGTAAACAAAAAAAAGCCCCCAAACAACAAAACCCACAAACCAAACTGAACAAACAAACCAATCAACCAACAAAAAGACCCTAAACCAAACTAAAATGACAGAAATACCAAAAAGATTAAAGATGTCTTTGGTTGCACTCTGGAGGCATGAGCCGTGAGCTCTGTCATCCTGTCTCCATGCAGCACACAACATTAGGACAGGACACCAGTCACATAGCAATTTTGTGTGTGTGTGCTTATCTTTAAAAGAATTCAGAGGAAAAAGAGGGAAATGCAACTGATGGACTGGGATGCTTTTCAGGATATTTATATGACAGTCATCACAGAAATGTAAAATATCTTGCAAATATTGACACTAAAATATAAAGTAATAAAGAGAAACAGTTGAGAAAAAACAATCTCTGATGTGGCCAAGGTCACATGTATGTGATGCTCCTGCATTTCTACAGGAGATGCTGCCATTTTCCCAGTCTGTCTAAAAGCAGCTATGACTTGCCACCACACTTGCCAGATATAAAAGTGGTTTGCTGTGCCTGATTTGCTCCACAGTCAGGGCCAGCGCTCTGCTTCTTGCGGAACAGCTCTTGGTGAAGATGCTCACTGAATTTTGCTAGAAATTGGCAACAAAAATAGCTAAAAGTTTATTGTGAAACCCTACCTTTCACCTTACCCATTCCCTTTCAGCATATCAACTTATATCTCTTTAAAATACAGAAAATCAATACTCTTGGTGATCATACAAAATTATGTGCATGAGTCTGAAATAAAAGATACTCAACACTGAAATTTTATCACAGACAAGCTCTGCACACCCCATTTTCATTCAATCCTCAACACAAGAAAAAGTCCCAAATGAGAAATGTGGTTGGTGGCCTGAAGCTTGGGTTAGGTGAAAAAGAGAAAAATGGCCACTACTTTTCAGAGAATTTTCTACTGTCATGTTCCTTCTGTAATAGCTGAAGAGCTCCTTTCTTGCTTTTTTTTTTTTTTTTTTTTTTTTTTTTTTTGCAGGTACAATTACTGCAAGGCTTCACAGTGACAAAGGCAACGTTACATTATCCAGATCACAGTGGAGTTGGCATGCATTAATTAATATACCATGATATTTTATCCCCTGGAAATCAGTATGAATTATGTAATGTTCTTCCTACAAGAAACAATGCTTAATAGCAAGACAATGTTAGAGAAAAAAGTAATTGATGGAGGACATTTTCATTAGAAAATGTTACATGAGACTTGAAATCTTCTGTTGGAACATAACTCTTTGATTACATCATTTGTGAACATTTCAAAACTATTTGGTTCCAATATACAGGATTTTATTTTTATCAAACCTGGATTCAGCTGAAGTAATATATGTGATAAAGTGTATAGGACATGCTATACCTATGCTTTATTTGTATATATATTGCTCATTAAAATTCTAGGTTACAGTACAGCCATATTAATTCTTAGCAAAAAAATAATTAAATGCAAGTTTTGATTGTTGTGCCTGGAAACCAAACATCAAAATATCAGTTTCACAGAAACAACATCTGTCCACCAGTTCCTCTGAGGAAACAAGACAGGACTGGTAGAACCTTTGCTGTCCCCCTGTCTGAGAGCTTGCATTTCCAAAGGAGCGAAAGGGAAAGTAAGGAGGTAGGCATGACACATGCAGTACCACTCATGGTTAAAGTCTGAGAGAATTGGGACTGTTCAGCATGGAAAAGAGCAGGCTGCAGGGTGACCTAGTTGTGGCTTTCCAGTACCTGAAAGGAGGCTACAAGAAAGACAGAGAGAGACTTTTTGCAAGAACATGTAGTGACAGGACAAGGGGGAACGGCTTCAAAGTGAAAGAGAGGAGGTTTAGATTAGATACTAGGGAGAAATTCTTTACTGTGAGGGTGGTGAGGCACTGGAACAGATTGCCCAGAGAAGGTATGGATGCCCTACCCTGAGAAGAGTTTAAAGCCAGGCTGGATGGAGCTTTGAGCAACCTGCTCTAGTGGAAGGTGTCTCTGTCCACAGCAAGGGATTGGAATCAGATCTTTAAGGTCCCTTCCAACCCAGGCCATTCTACTATTCTATGATAGTTTGAGATCTGAAGTCTCTAAGGCTTTAGAGCTAAACCTCACACCCTGCCTGCCCACAGTAACCCTTGAGCAGTGTGAATCGTGCACCCCTGGACTTTAAGAAACTGCAGTCACATGAGAAGCGGGGCACCAGTGAGGCAGAAAGGCTTTCTAAGGTGGGACTTGATGACCCCTCTTCTCAAACCCTGGTAACATAATCCAAAATAAACCTTTCCAGAAGAAACCTTTCTCCTGAAAGAAAACAGATTTTGAGGTACTGGTATTTGTGTCTCTGGATGATCATAGATTAAGCTAACACAGGACTTCTCAGCGACTGTCTGGAACAGTGTTGGCATCTACCAACATGACTTCATGTCAGTAGATACCCAAATCCCCTCTGTGTATGGCTGCCGACTCTTATGTGAATCATCAGGTGTCTTTCCAATCTATTTTAATTTCAAATACTGAATTTCATTTTCCATTTTTGCTTTGCTTTAACCAGAATAAGCACATCTCAATTCCTGAAATTATTGTCTTAATTATATAAGCTCAGAATTTCTGCAAAGGAAAAAGCTAACATCATATTAAGGGGGCAAGTCTGCAAAAGGAAAACACCCCAGTGTGCAATGGATGGAGGTCTGAGACCAAAGCCTGAGTGACACAATGCTTGCACTGATTGGACAAATCAATTCCATCACATCATTGCCATAATTCTTCTAATTCCTGGACTTCATACTTACTGGGTACAACCAGTGGTTTTTGGATTGAAAATAATTTTATAAAAATTGAGCTCCCTGTACTTGTTTGCTAGTTATATCTGAGCTAAATATAAAGTAAGTATAAAATACATGCAACTCTGCAGTGATGGTGCAATAATGCCTGCATCATTTAAATGCTATCTCTAGTTTCCCAGGCTACTTACTCTGGCCTCAGTATGAGCAAATATGACAATAATTTGTGGTTAAGTGTTCTTCTTAGTATCTTCAATGCCTTTCTCCAGCACACAGAAAGAATAAATACATTAAGGACAGAGCTGGATTTGCAAGAATCAAAGCCACTTAAGAAATCTTTGGGGTTTTCTTAGTGCAGTTTCTAGCATTGCTTCTTAGACAAACATGCCTTAAGTATAGAACTCTATGTGTACGTATACGTGCTTTTTCTGTCTTCTTGCAAGACGTCTGCCAATTTACTTCATGTTTGATATGGAAGAAAAGACTTCAGAGGTATGAAATGCCTACAGATTTAGTGAAAAATTAGTGTCTATTAAAAAGAGAAAAACACTGTCTACATGGTATTCTGAACAAATAAGACCCTAAACTCTGATAGCAAAGAGGTGTTAAAAATGTATCAACCATAGGAAAAAACATCTGAATCTATATCTTATTAAAGCCAGAGAAGCTTATCTGAACATATATATCAACTGGATAAAACCTTCATTCAATTAATTTCTTGTATATTTTTTTCTTTTTTCCTGCTGATACTGTATACCATACTCACACTTGGATGGCATACAACTACAAATAAAGCATGTATTTACCGTGTAGTATCAGTTCAAAATTCTCCAGAAATTTAAATCAGACCCATATATGATAGCAGGGCTCATTTCATTTTGGTGCTATACTGAGGTACAGAAAAAAATTCAAGGAAGACAACAGTCAAGTATAAAACATTGCCTTGCATAGTTAATATTCCCCTGTGCAGAGAAAGTGTGAAAAGTTATCAAAAAGCATCAAAAACCTAAAGACCTGAAGAATCAAAAGTCTTCTTTTTAAAAATGAGGGAGAAAAAGCAATAAACTGCTTAGCAACTTGAGAAGAGATAGCAAATGTGATGGACTGAATATGGAGTTGTCAGAATAAATTTTCATACAAAGACCTGAAAAAAATCAAAAATCTGCTACAGTGGAAAAGCTGTCTCAGTAGCTCAATATGATGCAGGAAGGCATGCTTTGCCAATAACAAGCAATGAGAATTAGTACAAGAGTATTTCCTTAGATGCAATATTAAATATATTAGGAGTAACTGCCTCCTTCTAAGGAACAATGCAATCTGGAATTATTATTTACTTTTTTCTCAGAAAACAGAAAATTGTCTGACCCTCCATAGGCTTGTATAAGAATAAGTGAGGATGGAATATAACAATCTCAAGCAAATTAAAATGCTGTAAGTGTATATAATGAGGTTACTAGCCAGTGAGTCAGCCCTCTCAAGCTCAGTTCCTGCCCAGCCTTGAAAGTACCTAAAACTGCCTAAAACTAAACTAAGTGTACCTTGGATTTTATATTTATATGGATATATGAATAGTATATTTATAAGGATAAAGGCATGCCTGCAGCTCCCTTTACACAGCAGGAAGACCCAGGCTTTATTGGGTGAACCAAAGTAACAGCTATGCAGCTGGTTTTGCACAGTGTCCTGGTGCTGATTCAAGGACAGGGAGAACTGGGTTCTGAATCTTTCTCAGGCTCCCATTATTTAGTTCTAAATCTCCTTTATTCTGACTCCTCAAGACTCACGGGGCTGCTCTAGCACCTCCAGACACAGGTTGTGAGGTCCCATAAGGAAAATCATATTCTGTTTAACTAATAAGAGATGCAATATTATCAGAAAATAATCTCGTTCCTCCTCTGCATATATAAAATTAATCCTCTCACATCCTCTACTTTTATTTAAAACTTTCATGATAAAGCTATCATTATTTGTATAAGTGGACAGTTAAAAGCTTAAAGATCTCATAGCTAACAAACTTCTTTTCCCTGTCAAACTCAAATCCATTTCATCTATCCCACCACACTTAGGCACATCCATTTGGAGTATTCTAATCAGTTCCTTTCATGCTTACATCCCTCAAATGCTTACAATTCTTATCTCCCTCTTAGAAAGTACCTTTTTGATTTTAATCTTTGTAAATTAGTTCTTTGGTGCCTCAGTTGTATTGATTCTTTTCTTACCCTTTTAGGAGCACTTTATTTGGATGTTCCAAGTGTTGCCAGCACTTGGAGCAATAACCATTTAGATTCAAACTTTAGGTGTAGATTTTCCACTATTCCTGGTAGAATTGTGGACACAAGCAAGTCACATTACATCTTTGCAAACTCACATCCCTATTGTTTTTTTCTATTAACTTGTGTCAATATTGCCATATTTGGTGCATGCACTGTTCTTTTGTGCCCTGTTTTGTAAAGCAGCTGAAACAAATTGGTCCAGATACAGAACTGTTAAAAGATCCTAAATGATACAGAAAAAGGAAAAAAAAGTTTGTGTTCAAAATAATTTTCATTTAGTTGTATTTGCCTCCTATAGCCAATCATGAAATGTTCAATTTCAGTTTTCCCCGAGAAAATAATTTTATATACATAAATCTTTTTTAGGCCCCTGATTTACTATTAAGTGTGACCTTTTTGTATGCTTTTTAGGGGTTGAAAGGAATAGGTAACTAGCATCATCAGAAAGAGTGTTTTGAAGGAGCAGGTGCTGTGCAGAGCATTATCAGTGACACAAAAGCATAATATGTTAATTTTCTTGATTTAAATATATGTGGAATGTCTCAGATTTCAAACAATAAGTAGATTTCACATCTTCAAATTTAGAAAAGGTTACATATGAAAGAAAAGGTCCTCCCTGACTGCAAGGTGCTGATAAAAATTAGAAGAAAAATTAAAAAGAACCCCAAACCCAGAGATGGAAAAATAAGGTCACTACAAAGAGTGGTGAAACTGGTATTCCAAAAGACCCTGATAAGTGTTAGAAAGTACCTCTTCAATGATGATTCATACTCTCCACTGACTGATGGACAGTGATAGAAAACAGGAACCTATCAACTGGGGGTGGCTCCACAGGACAAAGTATTTCCATGATTCTACTTAAAAATATGCATATTGGAGCTAAATACCACAGGTTGCTTATCACCCTGAATTACTGTGATTTTGATTAATAAATTCCATTAGAAAGTTTGCAAAAATCCACTCTGGATCATGGCAAAATATGGTTTGACACACCAGCATCTGATAAAATAAGTGATACAAACCAAATTGTGAATAAGACAGAAAATATCAAATTAAAAACAGGAAGAAAATGTGAAAAAAAGAAAAATCCCCATAGACATGTAATATCTACAAGATGAGATTTTAAACAGGCCTGTTGGGTTGAAAGAGACACTGTATCTCAGTGAACTGATTTTATTTATAAAAAACCAGAACACTGAAGCTAGAGAAAAGGCACACAGCCCCCTCTCCCCGTCCCTACTCTTTGAGCCAAAGTACAGCCAAGAATAATGTGTGATATTATCAGCAAGTATTACTGTGATTCTCTGTAGGTGGCAAACATAATACATGCATTGGCAACTCAGCAAGTAAACTAAGGGCAATTTTCAAGTGCTGTAGTGGAAAGCCAAGGCAATTAATGAAAGGTCAGTAAAACATATACATAAACACACTGGCAAGGATCCTACCACTTAGAAAATAACTTAAGAAAGATATTAGAGAAATGCTATAAACTCTCTGAATGTACTATCACTGAAGGACAATCATAAGACTATAAAAAATGTAAGAATACATATATATATATATCAATTTATGCGTACGCCTAGTTATCACAGGAATGTTCAAAGGATCTGATTGTTTGTTGCATTTTGAAAAAGAAAGGCTTCTGGCATGAAACTATTTGTGACCCATTTTTATTTTTAAGCCCTTATATGGTTATGGCTGGTGCCTGCAATCTGCCAAAGAGAAAGCTGGACAAAGCCAAAGTTAATAGATCCTCAATTCTCTTTTAATTGCCTATCTAAGGATGGTATTATAAGATTTTATGCTGATTAAGTACACTTTGCTGTAGTTGGTTTTGAGTCAAATCCATCCCCTGTGGTTCCTTACACACAGCTCACAGTATTTTTTTCCATCAGGGACTGACACACTGCCTCTTTTGCTGAGCTCGCCACAGGGGTAGAGGAAAAGGGCACACATTTGACTTATCTTTGGGCTTCTGGGGTTTGGGAAGTATGTAGAAGCATTTTCCTCTGCTCCTTTGATCCTTGGCTGCTGTACCACTGTAGCCAACCCAGGGATAGCTCCTGCATCCCACCTCCTCCGTTGGGAACTCCTTCCCTTCCTCACTTGAGGGATGAAGCATTGTCCTTATCATCACACATACACAAACACCTGGTCCTGGCTTAGCTTCTCTCCTTGACATGGACTTCTCCAGCAGGCAGAAACACTCAAACACCACTTTTAATAAACAGTGACACCCTTCACTCTTTTGTATGTAGTACCAAACAGATTTGGAAAGCCCAAAAACAAAAGCGTCCCCATTCCAGTAATTTGATTCAGAGAGTACTTTGGTGTATAGGTCTCATGGAAGACACCATAAAAAAAATAAAAACATGAATTCACATTTTACAAAACTAAAGAAGTTCCCAGTAAGAACACAGTTGTGAGAAAATGAAACCATTTTCTTCTTCATTGTTCCTCCTGAAATTTCATATATTCTGTAATATCCCTGTGTTTATAGTTGAGGTATTCCATACACCTGTGTGAGGGTAATCTCACCAGTTTTGCATATCTGATAGATGTGGACTGAAATATAGTTAGGCAGAGTAAGAGAAGTATCCTGAATCTAAATTGAGTAATACCTAAGACACGTGTATAGAGTAAATGTGGCACTGTGTAAATGTGCCATGTGGCACCATAAATGGATACAAGAGATTGCAAAGTTTCAAGCAGAAAAAACAGAAGTGCTAAGGAAACCATTTTCATCAGCCAAGAAATTCTATCCAATTACATAATGCAAATCTATGAACTCTAAATGAACTGTCAATTTTTTTTAAAATCCATTCCAATGTTACCAACATTTTAAATAATATTTAAAAAAGATGCATTGAAAGTATTAAAATATTCGATTATAACATATAGTGAGTAAAATGTAGTGAGTCTCAATTTGGCATTAGATCTGTTTTTGATGTTTGCATTACAAGCTAAATTATAAACATCAGAGAGTCCATCAAAATTTTAGATGATTTTACTGATCACTTCAAAGTAATTTTATTTTTACTGGGATGTATGAAGAATTCAGAGGCTCAATTCTGATAGAAAATTAAACTACAATTCAAAGCCCACAGTATTCTTCAGAACATATTTTTCTACCTTTCATGTAGCAGCACTTAATGTCATTGCTTTTGGTCTGGTGTTCAATCATACAAAATTTTAGATATTCTAGTATATTTAAATATGAACTGTCTTACCAGAAAAACATTATTTTCGAATAGATATTCAAAAGAAAGAACTCTGAAACAGGAAAGGAAAAAAAATGGAGAAAGATATGATACGGAGTATGAGGAAAGAACATCAGTGGGAATCGCTGAGAACAAAGCAGAAAACATCCAAGCAAAAAGTGAATTTACGTGGGATTTTCAAAATTGCTTGCTGCTAAAACTACAATGTTGATGTAAAAAAAATCCACATCTGAGCTAATTTTGTAACTAACTAGAGCAATTAAAATAATGGTATTTTAATTTTCATTAACTTTTTTTTGAGCAATGTGATAGGAAAATTATTCAATTTACCTTTGCATAGACTTTAAGGAAAGAGGGTAATGCACTTGGAAATCAGATTCAGTTTATACATAACTGCATACCAGGTAATCTGCCAGACAGGGACCAATGTGGCATGAGGAGGGAAAGGGGAAAGAGCCTTCACGTGGGAGCTACACAGAAAAGAGCCCCAGCTGCTCCCCTTCTTACCACCTGGACAATGCTGCAGACTACACAGCAATCCCCAAACCTTTGCTTTCTACCCAATAAACTCAGCCCCAGTGTACTTGATGTGTTTCTTTTTATAAAATAAAAATAATAATAATAAAAAAGAGAGTCAAAAAATCATAGGGCAGACACACAAAAACACCTCAGTAACAGAATTGGATTAGCAACTGCTGACAGGAAGAGGAATTAATTTCCTATTACAAACCTTACACTAAGAATTGAATCAATACTAATATAAAGCAAGCTGCACAAGATGTACCCATTACTAAGTTAGATGTCCATAATACGGGACCAGAGCTCCCAACCTACTGTGATTTTATTTGAGATGTGAAATACAAGTAAGGATTATGAGTGAGCACAATGTGTTTTGAAACAGTTTTAGGAAATGTTTAGTTAATTTGCTTACCTTTTTATACGCATATCAATA
>VWZG01012838.1:331062-369227 GCA_013396735.1 Grallaria varia | reverse complement strand
TCAATATTGGGAACAGGAAGCACAACAATTTTTGTATCTGTGACTATTTAGCCACCTAAAATAATATGACTGAATATGTTTACTGTATAAGAAAATATGAATTTATAAAATACCCAGCTTTTTATTAAACTATTTTTTTTGCTATTCAAAGCACTATTTATTTTAAAAACTTTAAATGTTAAAAAGTTTAAATATTTATTCTTTAAAAATTTTTTTTTGCAGTTGTGATAATGTATATACAGACAAGAAACAGCCTGAAGGCATAAGTAATCTCTTTATCTTCTAATCTTCTATTAGATAAATTGAGATAATTAGGAAAATACGGTAACTTTTACATTCTGGGTTACATGAGACATTTTCTTTGTCAAGGAAGCTAGTGTGAAAATTATACAATGTCTATACTGCAATTCTTCACACTCATCATTTTTGCACTGCAAGTGCTAATGGGCCACATGGTGCATTTTATCATTGATTTAATCCAGGTAAAAAAATATCTCTGTTTACAAATAGTGGCTTTTTGTTTGTGTTTTTTTTACTTTGTTTTGTTCTGTTTTGTTTTTCTTAATTAATTTACTGACATGGTTAAGACATTGTCTTGACCTCATCCAAGCTATTATGAAGAAGCAAAATCCCAGGTTGGAACAGGTCAGGCAGAAGAGTCCTTGGCTTAAACTTAAGATGTTCTTCAGTTACTTGGATAAAACAGGCAGGTGGCACAATTTATGGTCAGAAGAACTGACGGATTTTGTGACACAGAAAGAATAGTTTTTGGTATTGGAGATTAAGAGACGTGGCAGCAGAGACTGTAAGAAGATACAAATTCAAGGTCTCTGCTGAGTCTGTTATTTTTTGTAAACTGGGAAGTCTTTAATTTCCCTTCCTAGACTTGTCTACTAAATAACTTTAATACGCATCTCATAGTGATGCTGGTTGGCTTTAACCTCAATAGATGATGTTTATTTGGGGGGACTTAGCCTCCAACGGTGGCTGAATATTTTTATTCTTTTTAAGTCAATTGTCTGTAGAAATCCATAGATGGTCACAGTTGATGTTTCTCTAAAACTTTCAAGAGGGCGTTGAGTATGTCAGATATAGTATAGTCAGTTTGGGTTGAACATATGTAGGATTCATGGATTTTAGACATTCTTTTATAGGGAGCACAGGTGTTCATATATTTTGTGTTATGGCTCTGGTGGTTTAATTCACTACATAAAGAGGCAAAGCAGTTAAAATAAATCTTTCTTTAGACTTCACTGGCTACTGGCAAGATCACCATTGGTCATAGCAGATTACCTGCTTCATTCATATGAAGACAACCACCCACAGGCACCTAAATTTATGTTGTCTTAATCTAATTACCTACACAATAAGTATGCTTTTTCTTATCGTTATAAGCACTGCTTTCCAAAGCATGAATGGACATGCTTCTTCAAGAAGAACAGCAGAACTGGAGCTCACCAGATGTGACACTGAATGTCTGAAACACTATCAGAGCACCATGTAGGGGTGGGGAGACCACAGCCTACTGGTTCAGATTAGCACATGCTTGAAGGGATGTACCTAGCAGGATAAAAACCCTGGAGGGGGAAGACAGGTGTGAAAGACTTTGCTCGGTTCTTATGCCTGTAAAATTGGCATGATCTGTAGCTATAACATGCAGAACAGAACTACCCACTGTGCCATTCTGGGAGGGACTAGCAAGCAACTAAAGTATACACGAACTTTTAAAACCTGATTTTTAACCAAAGACTTGTATTGCAGAGTGAGACTTTAGAGGAGGAAGTTTATCTTTTGGTTGGTTTATCTTTTGTTCTGAAAATCACAGAGATAATTGAGGCTCATTATGCAATTTTTGAGTTAGTTTCAGCACAGAACCACATTGTAATTGGAAGCGTGTCTTTAATTAGCTTCTTGATTTGCTGTGTGGGATTTCTGTGAATTAGAAGAGAGATTACAAACTGCTAATACTCTTGTGTGTAACATTCACTCTCAAATTTTATTGGCCTCTCTAAAGGACAGAACACGGAAATGTGAAGAGGGGTTATAAAACCATTTGTAGAGTTTCTATTATTTCATCTTCTGAAGTGCACTTACTCTTTCTACTTACAGTACTTATTTGCTAGTATTTACCCATTGCAGTTGTTCTGATTTCTAGACATAATGCATCTTCATGTTAGGAAAACGGAACTAGAAGGCATCTTCTGGATCACAAAGGCAATTTAAGAAATCAAATAATGTTACGCATAAACATATCAAGCTCCAATCCCACATAATTCCTCCCTCCTCTCTCCCTTCAAAAAGAAGACTACACTGAAGTTCTTTACATTTGCAAGCTCTGAATGGTCTTCCAGTCTAGTTCTGGCACCCTGGAAATCCTTCAGATGCACAGCTCCCTTCTGAAGCAGCTCCTGCTGCGCTGGTCATCTCTACAGAAGGACCACTGCAACATCACCCACATGCTAGCTAACAGTCCAGAATGTGGAGGGTTCAGATAAACACATTTAATTAATTTCATTTTTAAAAAACATGATTGCCAATGTTACAAGAAGGAGGCTCTGTTTCCCACTCCATTTCATTACCAAGGTGTTGTGGGCAGCAAAAATACTTAAGAGGGCTCAAGCAAGATAAAAGTGAAACTAACGTACCACGGACAGCACAAAGCAATCTGCTGTGTAAATATGTTATAAAAATAATACAAGGTTCAATTTTACTAATCTGAAGATAAAGTAAACTCCTTTTGAACTCCTTTTGAACAGTTTCCCTTTGAAATTCCTGCTCATCACTCAGTTGTCACATTTAGAAAGCCTCCTGGGCAATAAGAAAAGCTCCATGTCCTCAAAGCTTCCTCTATGAAGACAATCTGAGCATTTCACTGAAAGGATAATTCTCCTTTTCATAAAGTAAGTTGTTTTTGTTGAACTGTGCTCCTACCTTTTAGATATCTTAAGACTGACTGTACAGTTTTGATTTTCTTCCTCCCCCCACCAAAAAAAAATAAAAAAATCCCCCAAACCAAACAGTAACAGAGGCTTTACTAAACTCAAGCACACTAAAAGCTTAATATTGGTAGAGACAAAACCAAACAATTAAGTAATTTTATAAAGTGATGTATGTCGAAGCTGTTGAAATAATACAAAAATAAAAAATCCTACCACAGTTTACAGCAGACTTGTTCTGGAGCATTGAATCACTTCCATTCTTCTCTGTGTGACTAACATTTTTCCTCTCATAAATTAATATGCTGCTAAAGTATCTGAAGTGAGCAAAACTGGCCAGATAGCTAATTAAAAAATTGTACTGTATAAGTTATGTCTTCTCTGGAGAATATGCAAGCAAGATGCAAATATTTAAAGACAAAATAAGGAAATGCAGGGGCTTCACAGGCATACTTCTATTGAAATTTATCTATAAAAAGAGAATATTCATTAAAGTTATGGATAAGGCTTTCACCTTCCAATGAGTCAAATGTCCGTGGCTTTCTGATTAAATGAGGTGATCCCATTTCCTCCTCTCCCTAAAGAGACATTAATGATTTTTTTTACTGTGAAGTATGAAAAGCACTTTGAAAAATACATTATTGGATCACTAATGATTTTAAATTGTTTTAAAATATTGTATGTTACATGCATTTTTCTTCTAATGAATTATATATGTTATTTCATTAGCCTTCATTTCTCTCAGATACATAATAGTTAATATAATGTTACACGTTTGTTTCTCTGTTCCTGAACATTCAGAGTTTCCAGGGAACAACCTATTTCCTGTGAATTTTACTGTTTTCTAAAATACAAAAATCATTCCACAATTACTATGGTTGCCAGGTCAACTTTGTAGTGAATTATATAGTCACAAAATTAACATGTGTTTATTCATTCCAAGTAAAAATGAGCATGTCCTTCATCACAGAGTACTTCAAAATTGTAAAAGAGCCAAATACATCTGTATTCCCTGCCTACTGTGAGGTGAAACTATGCAATTTCTCACTCTCAGACAAGGCTCTGAAGCACCACGCTTCACATCAGTTGTTTTTCACTCAGTCAGGACTATTCAAAACACATAAGGATCTTTACTTCTGAAGTCAGATGAACAGTTTATACAGCACATACATAAACACACATTTATTTAGAGGTAATTTCCCTGGTCATGTTTACTAGAAGATTAATTAGTCCTTAGACTAAGGCAACTTTCCTTTACATCTGCCTTGGTTCTTTAAACTTGTGTTTTTCTGAATATTTTCCTCTGGTTTCCTAGAATATTATCAGCTCTCCAGGATTCTCTTAGAAACAGCTTAGTTTTGAGCCTTTTTGTTTTACTGCACTACACTCTAAACCAGAATATTCATGGCATGAATACAAATAATACACAGATGGAGTTCAAAGGAAAGGAACTAATTTTTGACACTGAATCATCAACCTAAATAAAACTGTATATGCTAAATTTTAACAAATATTTTGAAAGTAGAGGATGCAAATACCATATGAAAACCCGAAACAATACAAATAAGAATCTAAACCAGGCAAACAGTTATATGTTCAGAACGCCACTTAGACCACAGAATTTTTCTTTGAATTATTGTCTGAGTCCTTGCATTTGTCATTTGAATAATCTTAACCAAATCAATGATTATGTAGTGGATCATTTTAGGTATCCTGAGTGCTACTTTGTGTCTCCTCTGGGATGTATAGGTAGGAACTAAAACTTTAGACAGGTCATTATTTCCTGAATCAAGGTTAAGTAAGTTTTGTTTTGTCCACACTAAGTTTTTTCACCAGCAAGGCAGATTTTTAGCATATTATATTATTATTATTATATTATCTACAATGAACAGCATTGCTCCTGCTATAACCTACTTTCAGTGCACACTCTTTAGGGTGAGAAATATCCATGACAATGATCTGGATATATACTTAGTATAGACAGATAAATATATACTGAAAAATAATTAATTAAATAAATATACTTATTTGTTCTGCATGGCTAATGTTTACAGCAGTTCATGCACATATTCAGTTCACCAAACATCCTGCAGAGCTACCCACGGCTTCCTTCAGAAGGACCTTACCAACAAGGAGCCCTGGCAAGGGAAAGTGAGGTGTGGTTTAGGCTTTCTTGTTCTAGATGCTGACATGTGAAACATACATGACAGATATAAAATTATTATGGGCCAGGAAAAGGCCCAAAAGGTACGATCTCTTTGGGTGCTCATGGAATAACAGAGCTAAACATTCCTCCTTCCTTGTGTTTTATTCAAAACTCTGATCAAGCTTTTAGTGCTTGCTCTTTGTTCAGAACACATCTGTACATGGCTTTGCAGAGTATGGCTCTCTTACCTGGTTCCATAAAGCAGTGACATCCTCACCTTGGCTTGAGTACCCACATTTGAGAAGTCCATGTAATGCCCAACTTGCCAGAGCACTGAGACCTATCCTCTCAGGAAGCTGAACACAATAGCTACAGCTGACAATCAGTGGTCTCACTTGATGATTTCTAATGTTTTTTCCTTTTAATGAAACATATTCCATCTTTGTTTGTAAAAGATACAGTGATGGATACACTCATCCGTCGTGTCAGGGCAGAGCCATTCAGAGATACACTGCTCTGCTCAGTCTGAAAATTAATAATAACTCAAGATTTCAGCCCTTTCAACACATAAAGTGTAGCATACACATAACCAGTTGTAAAATTCCTGTTTCAGAAATGCCTTACTTTAGTATTTCCATAAAACAATTGTTCCCTAGCACAAGTATTTTCACCTTAGAACAAGCACTTCACTTTTTTCATGTTAATTCATGTGCTTCTAACCAGACAAACACAATAAAATGGCTAGAAAATAAAAAAGGTGTTTTAATTTATGAAGTAGTGCAAGAAAGTTCCCCAAGTATCTGGGACAGGAAGTGATTGCTTTACAGAACACACAATGCAAAGGAGGAAGGAACTTTTTTTTGTGGAAAGACTTATGTGTAAACCAGCTAGTAAGATGCACCACCCCTTTTCAAATGCATGTAAGTGATAAGCTTAAAGCAGTCAAAAATGATTCCTGACCAGAATATTTTCACCCTATAGGGACTGTTCAGTCCTCAGACACTTATAGTTTCAGTCCAAAAATCCTTTGAAATGAAAGCTCTGCATGGACTGTAGGGGGCCCCGATCAGAGTCTGTATCTAAAACACACTGGACAGAGATCCTGAGGGTGACTTTTAAAATATGATTTTCTTTCTTCATACACAGCTCATTGCATTTCACTACATAAATGTGGTCTTAACAACTGTATTTTTCCCAAGCATAATATCTTTATGAAATTATACACTGATTTTCATCCTCAAGGGCAGATTTCTAGTCATACTTACTGAATAGAGAGTTAGATTTTTCTGAGAATTAAAGTAAGACTTTACTAACAATCCCTATACCTTGATGAAGTCATAGCATCAGGTTCAGTCCCCCTTTCCTGATCTGATGTAAATCAATGTAACTAGCATTCATTTGATTCTCACTATGGTTCTAAAAGAGAGTTTCATTAAAAATCAAATAAGTTTCATCTTGGGAAAGCATCCCATAGGCAGAAGAGAGGTTAGCTGCTACTGCACAGAATATTAGGACAAAATACAAGCACCATCATAAGAGGTGATGAAAATATGAAGACTGGCACCAATTGTGATGGTTGGGCTGGATTTCCCCCATACTGCTTGTGCATTGCAAGTGAATGGCAGAAGGGTTGTGGGGCCATGCCCACTATGCCAGCAGAACCTGTCAAGTGAGCTGTGGCATAAACCAGCAGTGCTGCTTCCCCCGTTTAGCCTCTATTGCTTTTGGTCTTCTAACTGCTATGGTTTACTGACAAGAGACTGATTTATACTTTGTATGGCTTTTACATCCTTGAAAGGAAAACACTGGTTAAATACGAACACAAATAGGCACTTTGTCATCAGATGTACTCTCCTCAGCATGAATCACGGGCTGCTTGCCCCTTGGCATAGGATCCTATGCAGAATTGAACTGAGAAACTGTTACAGGATTTTTGAGCTGCATTACTGTGCTGATTATCAAAACGGCACTCAAAGAGACAACACTACTGACGTCACAGAAGTGGAAAATGAACCACTATGAAAGGTTGGACTAACAGCTCTAAGAGGAGTTCAGAACAGCAGTCTCAAGCACATTCTTTCCATGCCTGTAAACAAAGCAGTGTGTCCTGATTCATATTAATAAGGGGTATAAAACATCAAGAGTATTCCAAGTCATTGTGATGAAGCAAGACAACCTGTGGCAACTACAAATGTGGAAGAGCGAGACATTGTTTTCTGATATTGCTGTTGCCAAGACTGCTTGGAACATTTCACTGGCTAATGACTACAGCCCTTGACTCCACTTAAATACAGAAGAATGAAGTATCATTTTGGTAGATATTCCACTATCAGTTGGATATGCTCCCTGAATGGTCAAAGCTTTAACTAAAGTAGCCAGTGATGGTAGTTTTTGTGCACTGACCCCAGTCCAGCTGTCCACAGGCTGGGCAGCAGCAAATCTGCTACACTGACAGCAAAAAATCAGCATGCTGGATCTGTGTGATCTTTCAAGCTGCTGGGTTCACAGGCCTGCACACATTTGGCAGAGCTGTGTCATAGGATGATGTCACCTTTCCACAGTGCTCAGATGAAGGAGGAAAACCATCAGATGCAAGTCTGAACCCGTGAAGACTTTTTCACGTTGTTCGGAATTGATTTGGAGAAGGAACAGTTACCCTGTGTTGCTTAAAATGAGGAAAAACCACTTGCATAACTGCGATGGTTATCCCCTTGCAATCCCTCTGGGTGTCACTTTCATTGCATCTTTAGACAATCTCATTAGAACTCTCAGAAGAGTTCCGTCCTGATCGACTGAGGAAACGTTATAAAGACAATTGATTAGGAAAACCTATTCAAACACACCTCCGGTAGGAGTGGAGTTATTTCTACTGTGTATTTCTAAACCCATTCTTCAGCATCAGTAGCACTTTGATAGCAATGGCCAGGTAGCTGAGATTACACGGGTCTGATACAGATGAGATACATAGATTCCAAACACTATTTGTGGGCTGGATGACAGAAATCATGCACTTTTCCACTACTTCTTCAGTGAATGACCGTCTGCAGTAACTTTCAGGCTAGGATATTCCAGGATGGTATGGCAAGTTCAGACTGTTATTTTTCCTTCCTTAAAGGCTGACTATACAGTCACTCAGCAACAGTCTTTCAGCCAGTAAGTTTCCTTCCTCGATGTCTTATTATATAAATAATATTATTTATAACATTTATATAATAATTGTTTGACTTGTCCACCTTCATTATAACAAACAAGTTAAAATAGGCTGTACTAGGAAACAAACAAAAATATGTCTGAAAAGCAGTACAATGCAGCCTTGACACTAATGAACATAAACGGTACCCTACTTCAAAGCCTTCTGCTTGCAAAGGTTTTTCCTAAGATCTCCAAGAATTCAGTCAGGCCAGCTCAGTGCCTATGGTCAAGTCACTGTTGCTCCATGGGTAATTTCTCAGGGTTGAACCACAGTGACAGAAATCAGGTAGGCAAAGAACCCAAGCAACTTTTTCATCACACCTTTTAATATACGGACCACTATTTTATTGCAACCAATAGTGTGAATCATGTTTTTTCAAAGGTCAGCAGTTCTACCTAATACTACTAAGTTCTCCAAAATACATGTTCATATTTGGCATCTCTCCTGATGGAATAGACCCTAGCAAAGACACCAAATTTAGGTGTCACTCTAGCCAGTATCTTCATAGATAAATCACCCAGAAGATACTGCTTTTCCTGAAGGCTGGCAGATATAAGAACCTTCTTTTGTGCCCACATGAAAACAACAGCTTGACTCCCAACAAAGTTTGAATATTCTCAGTAACTGGAAACTCACCGTTTTCCCAAAATATCCTCCTGCCACATTGCGTAATATTGACCAGAAATATTCAGGAAATAGCAAAGCACTAAATAAAAGGTGCAGAAGTTATGTTTCTCTGCCCCTCTCCTTGGGCATAAGCCCACATACCTGTAGGATCCAGAATCTGTGGTGCTCTTAAGTGTTACTTTGTCCCCCTTATATACGTGCAAAGGTTGTAGAAGGTTCAGCTTGCCAAGGCCATAGCTACCTCCTGTTCCAAACTCTTCTTTCTGGACCTAGGTGAACTTTTAAAAGAATCATGGAAAAGCTCTATGGATCACATCAAAACTGAATTGAGAGCATTACCCAGACTGAGACATTTGTTACAAGTAACTGAAGACTTGGGCGTGAGAGACCAAGAGGATTAACATTACCTATCTGTCAGTATATGCTAGATGTTGCAACCAAGAAAAGATGTGACCTTCAGCCAGAGGTGCCTGTGATAAAAAAAGGTATAAAGCAGATAACAACAGGAATCATAAGGCAACTTTCTCCAGACTGATGAAGTTAAATGATGACATTGGTGGTGGCCAGCACTGAGTTGTGAAGGAGACAGAGTTACAGGAGGAGAGAAAAGAATTCATATACTGTTTCTTCTCTCAGATGCTAAAAGTTTCTGTGCTACTACTTAATGGATAGTCAACAATGTAAGACAAAGATTTTTATTCCAATGATGGGAAACTTTCATTTTATTACTACTGATTGTCCTGGTGCTGTGAAGGAACTTCATAGATACAGTATAGATAGTATAGTATTGCATAGTATAGTACAGTATATATAGTATAGGTACGCTCAACTGCTACTGTCTCAAAAGTAAACCAGCAGGACAACTACAGTTATCTAAATCATAGAATCACAGAATGGCTTGGGTTGGAAGGGACTTTAAAGACCATTTAGTTCCAACCACCCTGCCATGGGCAGGGAACCTTCTGCTAGACCATGTTGCTCAAAGCCCCATCCAACCTGGCCTTGAACACTCCCGGGAATGTGGCATCCACAATTTCTCCAGGCAAGCTGTTCCAGCGACCCACCACCCTCACAATAAAGAACACATCTAATCTAAACCTAACATCTTTAAGTTTGAAGCCATTTCCCACTGTTCTGTCATTATATGTTCTACTAAGAAGCCCCTCTCCCTCTTTCTTGTAGGCTCCCTTCAGGTACCGCCAGGCTGTAATTAGGTCACTGTGCAGCCTTCTCTTTTCGATGCTGAACAATCCCAATTCTCTCAGACTTTCCTCATAGGAGAGGTGCTTCATCCCTCTAATAACTGTGTGGCCCTCCTCTGGGCCCACTCCAACAGGCCAATATCCTTCCTGTGCAGGGACCACAGAGCTGGATGCAGTGCTTCAGGTGGGGTCTCATGAGAGTAGAGTAGAGGGGCCGGATCACCTTCCTCAGCCTGCTGGCCACACTGCTTTTGATGCAGCCCAGGATACAACTGGCTTTCTGAGCTGCAAGCACACATTGTTGCAGATTCTAACGTCTGGCCTCTCATCTACCAGTACACCTGAGTACTTCTTGGTAGGGCTGCTCTCGGTCTGTTTATCCCCCAGCCTGGACTGATACTGGTGGGTTGCCCTGATCCAGGTGGAGTACCTTGCACTTGTGAAGACCTGTCTGGTTAAACCTCAGGAGATTCCTTTCACATGGGTCCAGTTCTTAAGCTTATTCAGGTCACTCACTCTTACAAGTGGTATCTACATCTAGAATATATTTTTTTTTTAAAAATGAAAATTGACATAGCATGTTACTAATCTCAGATGAATGCTGCTTGACCTCTTAGCACTCACAACTTAGTAAGACAGGTCCACCCAGCTTTCCCTCCTAAATGGGCATCAGCCAGACTGTTGCAGTCAGATCATTTTAGAGGATGTCACCATGTGATGTTTGGAATGAATGGTGCAAAAAGAAGGCTAAGCTGCTGAGCAGACTGCGCTGGTGATTAGAGGGAGACATAACACTTTGTGGGAGGATGTACCTGAGTGAGGCCTGGGGATGACTTCAGTGTGGTAAAAGATTTATGGAGCCAAAAGTAAGTACTGTGTTCCGCAGACAGCCTCACAGATTCCACTCTCACTCAAGTGTAAATCAAAGTGGTTTATGTTAAGCTAATTGCAATATAAATAATGAAAAGTAGCCTAGGAGGGGAACTGGTCTACTAAGTTTAGGCTTTATAAAACCAATAAGCTCCTTCTGATTTTGACTCTAGGACTCTGAAGCAGTCAGAAAATGTTAGAAAAGGAATTCTTTGCTTGACAGAGATCACTTGGATAACCTTTAGCGACTTGCACCTGTTTGCCACTGTCTTGTTTACAACACCCGTAAGGGGAACATTAAGGGGAACATTAAGCAAGAAATATGGAATTAACAGATTGCTTAAGTGTAAACTTCCATCATTTTTGCCAAAGAGATGGCTACAAGAAATGTAGTTCATATTTCTTAATTAGAACTACTCAGCTGAGGGCAATTGGAGGTATTTCTTGAAGAAGGAAAAGAAATCAATTCTGAAAAAATTGACTAAAGGAATGGCACTCTTGGGTTACCCTAGCAGATGGAAGTTGTCAATGTAAACTCATAAGACACCAGAAGTTACGTAAAATTAAAAGTTTAACATAAAATATCATTGAATTAAAAACAGGCACAGGTTGCAGAAACTTAATTTATAAAATCACATACACATGAATATTGACTATAGACGGTAACAGAAGGAGATGGCCTAGAATGCCTGGAGAAATGAACAGTTTACAGGGGGTGTAAAAACCGAGAGAAGAAAGATAACTAGGATGATGGGAGACTGAATTAGAGCTTTGTATCAAAATAGAGTAGAAGACTTCCTGGTCAACACCAGATGAATGCAAGGAAAGATTTGTTCTCTCTCTTTTAGAACATATTCTGAGTTCTGAGTTCCTTAGACTATATTGCCATTCCAACAATCTATAAATGTTGTAGCAAATAGGTCCTAGTGTAATACGATAAGCTCTGGCTATGAATCCACTGCTGTTATCTGCTTACAAATATTTAAATTGATAAAAAGCCCAGAGATCCTGTATCCATATTGATTTTGCTTTGAACTGCTGCAAAGTGGAACAGCTTGCAAACTGATGTTCTGTTGCCTCTGTTCCCCACATTGCACAACCCAGGTTTCAGGAATAGCTTTGTTCTTGCACTCTACTTAACCTTTCAATCTTAGGTCATAATGCTAATGTTACTAATTATGATTGATGTGGAAGATTTATACGTGCTTTAAACAACCATTTGAAGCAATAAACTAAAAAATACAAGAGATTAGAAGCAATTCCTTTTACTACAAAGCCTACATTCTAAGTATGTAACCAAAAAGAAAATAATCCATCCATAGCAAAGACAGCAGTTGCTAAACACTGTCATGAATTTCAGCTGTGGTCAGGAAAATATAATCAGTCTAACATAAGAGAAAACAGTATCTCTTCAGGAGATGAGACTGCAGGAACATACAAACTGTATAAAAGCAGGCACACAGTTAGGCTTGGTCCTCTGAAGATAATGAGAATAAGAATCGCATCAAAAGTATTATGATGGAATGGGAGAAAAATGTAACTTGATGTGGATTGCAGACAGAAGAGATGATTTGAGCTCAGAAACAAAGAAAAGACTGCTCAGCAGCTAGATGCTCTAAAGAAGGGTAAATTGAATTTATCAGTGGCATAGAGATAATAATATAAAAGATTACTTTTGTGATATACACCAAGACATTTTTTCCATGCAGGAAATCAGAATTTCAGAGGCAAAATACACCTAAATTATTTCAGTTTACTTTTCTCTTATTTTCCTCTTATGTTCACTTTGAATACATTTTTTTTCTATCCCAAAAAAAGGGAAAAAAGTAGAACCATATTTCTGTTTTTAGGCATGCTGCATGCTATGCACCTCCTTCAGTGAGGCCAAGGTAGGACACAGGCATCAGACAATACAGTGAAAAATAGAATTTTCAACAAAATTTCACAACAATTAAGAGAAGGGTATAAACTGGATTATGCAAGTTTACTAGTGTAGTCAGTATTCTGATCTTGCTCTGCTCATCTGGCATAAAGCATTAGGCCTCAGTGCTCCCTTCTGTGAATAGGGACCTTTGTCACTTGCTCTCACCAGGTCCACAATTTAAGCAAAATTCTATTCTAGTGCCTTTCAGGGATTTGTCTTTATTAACAACAAAAGTAAGATGAACTTCAGCTCAAACTTGCTGTTGAGGCTGGCTTTTTTATTGAGCCTGTTGCTAAGTTGACAACTTTGGGACTTCTGAGCCCACACCCTAGATTCTATCTTTTCAGGCAGCCACTTCCCCCTCTTATATCCAGAAGTTATGAGTCATCTGCCTCACCGAGCCAACGAATGTCTCAACCTTTTCCAGGCTTGAGAGAATAACAGCAGGAGGAGGTGTACAGGCAGATTCTAATGACCTTTTAAATCAGAATGACTGTGTGAGACAAAATTTGGTCTTAAAGGTCTTTCAGAAAACACACATTAGAAAGTAAATGCTAATTAAGATGTCATTTCAGATAGCAGAGCATACTGAAACACTATCTAATATCTACCAAGTAGAATAGTTTCTAAGTCTAAACCAAGATAAACAGTGAAGGTTCCTAAGCATCGGTAGTGGTGATTTATTCTACCATGTCAACATTTCATTAAAATTTTGCAGTCAAAGTGTGATCTTTCATTCCTCCTCCTCCATAAACAAAGGCAAATCATTCACCCTTCAGAAGGTGTGAAGACAAGTTAAAGCTTCAAACAGAATATGCATTTTCATTTTGCTGAAGTGCTTTTATTCCAACTTGTAGAATTTGAGAACATGTGTCATAACCATGTTACTGCTGCTGCAGAAACCAAGAATTCTCTTAAACTGTTATGCGTGCAGCCAGTTGGGGATGCTCAAAAGCATCACAAGCAGGCTCTTTTTCAGAAGCCCTGACTATCAGTGTATATGGGCAGATGGAAGGTAGTAGCAAGTCAGACATAAATTTCTCCAGTCAGCATAAGGGTTTCGCAACCAGCCTGGTTGGTCAGCTGAACATCCACAGGAAAACTGCAGGAATTCTCAAGCATCTGTAGAAATAGCAATACTGCTGCAACCGTAGGACTTTCTTTTTAGATTAGAATCAAGATTTTTCTTAGTGAAGTCATTACTTCAACTGGACCCAACAACATCATAAGCAACCCGTTGTACTAGTATTGTGAGTAGACTTGCATACATAATACACACAATATATACAGGTCTATATTTGTGGCAGAATTTTATTTTCAAGCTTTCATGGTCTTTAATGCTAAAAAACACTTGTGGGGTATGGTGCATCATCTGCTTTATTTGTTTAAACAGTTGAGTAAGGATGGGATTTTTGGTAAATATTATTGTCAGTATTTTCATTATGACAAAAAGGTAACATAATTCAGCTTAAAGGAAATTAATATTTTCCCTACTCTTAACAAAAAACCCCAACAAAGTAATACAAGAAATTAACTCCTAAATGGCTCACTGCAGGAAACCACAATCATGCTATTTTAACAACAAAAGATCAAAAATACAAACAATGAACGTATGAGACTACACTGATGCAAGAGGAGCACTCACATGGGGAACAGAGATTAAGAGAGCATAAGAAAGAAAGGTTACCAAGACTCATGATGTTCTGTAGCATTCTTAGAAGTAGACAGGTGTGTGTAACATGCACACCATACTAACATTGATAGCAGTGCATAAATTCTGCTTCTTTGTTCAGCTGCTGAGGTATCAAGGGAGCCTTACTAGCTCCCTTAGTTTTGGGTTGGTTTTGTGCCAGACCCAATTTCACCATAACTTAGAGCATGAAGATGTGCTGTATCACACTGGTCTCTGTGCGAGCCCACAGCTCTTCAGTGCTTTGCAAAGGAACACAAAACATTTTTTTTTTCTAGCTAACATTACAATTCTTAAGTCTTTGGAGCCAGTTTAGTACACTGACAGATGAAGTCCTCAAACACTTGGGGAAGCATCTGTGAAATCATAAAACCACCCTTGCTTAGGCTTCTCACAATGTCTCCCTTAAGTTTTCCTCCTCCACAATGACTTCCAAAAAACCTAGACAACCTAGAGAGGTTGTGCATCTGGTGAGGGCATAATGAATAGTTTTTAATTGTTTCCCTAAATTCAATTCTAAACCAGTGAGACAGTTTATCTTGTTTTCCCCTTGTGGGGGGAAATGATCTATGATGTAAGTTCAAAGTTTCAGGACAATAAAGCAGCAGGAATGACATAACCCAATGAAGAGTGAATTTTACAAGGAGTAAGGGTATATGACCATGGCCCAGGCTGGGCTGGTGTTGGTACCCAACAATCAAGTCTGCTGCTTTTCCTGTCCTGAGCACCCATCTTGATGGAATGAAGCCTAAGTCATGACCTGTTTCTGAAAATCTGTAGGGGTAGAGGAAGCTCGTGAAATGGGAAAATAATATTTACCCGTGAAAAGACAAAGGAGAGTAGTAAATGAAAATGTATAAATCTGTAGGTTTAAGGATGTAATTTAAGTCATAAGTGTCAGTAAGAAGGGATTTCAGGAATGAGAAATAAATATAATGATTAGAAGATATAAATTTTATATATGTATATATACATATATAAAAATTAAGTAAGATCTGAGGATGATGCAAATGGTATGGAATGAAGATTGTATTGGATCTGGGTGAGTTGGAGTTCAATTCTCCAAAGCAGCCCTCACAGTGCTGTGCTTTGCACTGGTGTCTAGAAAAGTGTCAATAAGACACCAGTGCTTTGGCTATTGCTGAGCAGTGCTGGCACGGCATCAGCGCTGTCTCTCCAGCATTCCACCTCCCATCAGTAGGCTGGGGGTGGGCAAGATCCTGGGAGGGGACATGAATAGGACAGCTGACCCAAATGGACCAAAGGGATATTCCATGGGGGGCATATGTTATATTTGCTGTGTTTGCCTTCCGGAGCAACCACTATATGTGCTGAAACCCTGTTTGTCAGGAAGTGGCCGAACAACACCAGATGATGGGAAGTAGAGAATTTGGTTTTTTCTTTTGCTTGTGCAATCTCTCACTTTTGCTTCACTAAACTGCCTTATCTCAACCTACAAATTGTCTTCCATCTTATTTTCTCTCCCCTGTCTAGCTGAGAAGAGGGGAGTGATAAAGCAGCTTGGTGGGCACCTGGTATCCGGACAAGGTCAACCCACCAAATGTTGTGGCAATACAAACAATTTAATAACATTCTATGATCAGACAAGCTATTCTACCTGATTTGGGGGCAACCTGATGAACTTCAGTGATATCAAACTGGTTGAATTCTCTTGGCTTAAAATAACTAAGATATAGATCCATGTTAAAATTTCAGCCCAGAAAAAAATAGGATATTAAACTATTTTTTAGAGGGAGACATATATCTACAGCTACAGTAGAGAACACACAAAGTACAATCAGTAGCTGGGTGAAGAAGTAATTTTCCTTTATGATACAGTTATAAACCAGCTACATTACAGTTGTTAGTATTATCAATCATTTTTACTACAGTAGTACCTAAATCCATGCAAAAGATGAGCCTCGCAGGATTTTGTAATATGCAGAGATGCACAGCAAAAGATCATAGCTATCCTGAAGAATTTATACACTAGGTAAACAATATAGCTATCAGAGGAGAAAGTGAAACAAAAAATGAGCAGTGTGAATAATGCAATCACATCAAATGTTAGGTTTGCAATGGGAAAGAGCAAACAAGATGGTGACAAGGGATGACAGGGGACAAGGGGGCACTCAGAAAGGGACAGCTCAAGCAGAAAAGACAATGTAGGTGAGCATGACGAGCACAGATGCACTTGCGGCATATGTGAAATAAAACTGAAGTGAAGGGAGGCAGCCGAGATTCAGAGCAGACATCCACTAAGTAGAGGGGCAAAAGCAAGCCTACCAAAAGTGCAGAGATAGCTGAAGACCATAGACAGACTGCATCAACAACTGGCTGGACACTCTGGACTCTCTGTTGTCCCACAGGGTTGCCCTGGAGCTGGTGAAAGATTGCTCAGCAGGCCAAGAGGCATTTAGAAACAGGTTCTGCTGGATGCATCTGAGACCGATGGTGCACCAATTTGTTCTTGTATTTGTGCTCTTACATAATTTTCTTTAGATATGACCACATCACATCAAATCAGTTATTTGCAATTTTGGACCACAGAACTAAAAAATAAAGCACATATGACACCTGTCTTAAAAATTATACTAGCTGTCACTTTTTGATTGAAACAAATCAGCTCTGCAATCAAAACAAAGTGAAATTAGACACTTCATTCTTGAACAGACATTACTGATACCAGCCTGTCTCAAAGAATTAGGATTACTGTCAGTCATGAAACAGTTTTGCTCTTCAATATTTACTGATATATTTTCTCTGCCCTAAGCATAGAGGGAGGAGGCAGTGAAAATCAGACTGCACATACAATCTTTGCGACAAACAGCAATTACAGCTGACAATGCAAAATGAGTAAGAATAGCAGTGATAGTGTTGGGTTTTTTTCCATTTGGTGTCACCAAATGAGTTACACAGCAGAGAAGCAAAAGGGCATATCATATATAACATGGCATGTAAATTCATGGTAAAGGACACATGAGTACAATTTCCTAGGACAATGTCTGTTCCCATGATCAGCTTCATGAAGGGAAATCTTTGAACTCACAGAAAACCCCACAAAATTCTGTGGAACTCCTCTGGTAGAGCCTTTGGTCTGGAAGGCTCTGATTTCAGGATCTGCATGGAAAAGTATTTAAAAGGCGTTCTTTATTTATTAGGGAGGTACTCAACTTAGAAATAGTGAATATGGTGACTTGTTGGTTCAAGCAAATTAAGAGATGTTCCTAGAGAAATGCTTTCATAAAAGGGTTATAAGATCAATAAAGCATATGAACAAGGGATGTGTATGCACATATATAGAGGGAGGAATTAATTTTATCTCCGCAGATAAAATTGAGAAAACTTATAATAAACAAATACATGCAATTCTAGTGGAAATGTTGTAAAGGAAATAGAAAATTAAGACTATCTGCAGAAGAGAAAGTTGTTTGGGTTTTTTTTTTCCAAAACCGTATTTTCTCTACCTTAAGCAAAAGGAAACTGACCAATAATCTATTTAGCATATATGCACTATCAAAAAGAGAAAATACCAAAAGGATCTTCATTCTGTTAATGAGTATTTCAGCCTGAAGCTGAAATAAATGCCTGGGAACAGCAAAATGCACACATTGTCATGGAGTATAGTCATCCACTAGGAAATCCACTAAAATAAGCAACTGATCCTTTATCACTTGATGTCTTATTCATCATTCAAAAAGTCACTCTTCAATTTAAAGCATTTTGGATCAATGTGATAATAACTTTGTGAAATTTAATGATTTCTGAATGAAAGTATCTGTATCAGGTACAAAAACCAAACAAAAATGACACAGACAACAATCTCAGTAAACTATAGCCAAAGCTGAGGTGTCTTCTCATTGCCATTCACTCAACTGTTTTGGTAGAAGACATTCTTTCTATGTAGATAGCATAAGTGTTTCCTTCTCTATTTCTTTATTCTTTAATAACAATACCTTTATGACCATCTTCAAATTTACCTTTTTCTATTTAGTCAAGCTGAACAAGGAAACAGTGCCGAGTTATGATAATATGCCGTATTTTCTGAATTTGGTGCCAACTTCTGTGTGTTTGTGATCACAGCAAATTGCCATGAAATTAAATGTTACGGGTTTTCAGACAAACAAAGAAAAGCAATGAAGCTACTTAGGAGCAACCAATCAAACCATAAATGCCAGTCCAGCAGCCACACAAGAACAACTCCCTGGTCCTGTCCAGCCCACAACACAACTGCCAAGGCAGAGAACAGATGGATGAGAGAATATTAAACCATTCAGGCCTTTGGTAAAGCAGTGGAGCCAGAAACATAGTGAAAAGTTCAAGACTTTCTGGACAATGATTGTAAAAGCTGTCAGCTTGACCAGGGATAATACAAGGAACCTGATAGCAGGAAAGGCCTTTTCTCCTTGTCAGACACAGAACTAACAAACATGTGGGGAACTCCTAGTCTTACTTTAGTTACCAGCTTTTCTAAATAAGTCACATGCACAAAGTTCTATTGTTGTGTGACCTTCTGCTTGCTTTTGAAGGTTAAGTAATAAGTAATGAATTATGAATAATTCATAATTAATGAATAAGTAATGATGCTTTTGAGAGTGACTGGGAGTGACTTGCTGATAGCAGTATTTCGAAAAGAAAAAGCTTGGAGTGAAAACAGGATTATTCTGTTCAAAGAACATGCAGAAAAGATACACGGATAAAGGCTCTACGTAAAACTCTTAAGAGAAAGGTGGAGGAAGGCAAGTTGATTTCTAGGAACAGTCTTAGAGCATCTCTGTGGGAATCGGGTATTAGGTACAATTTCAACCTCCAAACTAAAAGATAAGATCTTAAGCATGAAGAAAGGGAAAGTCTGTTCCTGTTTTCTTGGAAACCCTTCAAAAAGGGAGCTTGCAGAGAATATATGCAGGGAGTGCTGAACAGATGCCGGTCCCAGTGTGACTGCAGTGTGCAAGTCTGTGTAGGCTCAGTAATGCCTCAGGCTGGCTACACATAAATGGTACTCAGCATCACTGTTTACAGGTTTCATAACTCTGTAATGTTTATCTTCAAAAGCAATACTTCAGAGAGGCTTGGATTCATTATATCAGTGGTGTAAGATCAGAGGGACTGCCACTAAACAAATATCCTCTTCAGGACCTCGAAACTCGGACAAGCATTCCTAGGTCAGGCAAATGAGAAAGGCACTATCAACACAAAACACCTTTTTCCTATGCTGTTCTCTTCCCATTAATTTCTCCTACCACAATAGTTCTCCTGTGCCCATATCTCCTATACTCTGCTCCATGTTACAGCTTGACAATATCCACTACCCTTCCTCTTGCAATAAGCACCTGAATTTTTCATTTGGTTGAAAACACATGCCAGTTGCCCCTTCAGTGGATTGAGATGCACTGCCTATCTCACAGACACGCAGAACACTCAGGCCTATTGGAAGGAGTGCTTCTCTGGCCAGGCTTTGGAGGGGACTCAGCACACACGCTGTGGCTACTTCACTGATGAACTTTGCATCACATCAGTGGGCCAAGAAGCACTCTGCTCTCCATTGCAGGTGGGCAAAAATGGGGCACAGGCATGAGTTTCATCTAGAAAAGAAATTCAACAGTGTACATCTCTGTTAAAAGCCTTGGGAGAGAACTTAAGCTTAAATTGTGCTTCATTTCCTACCTGTATTAGTTCTGTCTGTGTGAGTTAGGATTTTGAAACACAAATTCAAACGAGCTAAGAAAGGTGCTAAACTTCTGCAAACTCACATACCTATATGTGTATTTACTTATCTTACACTAACAGGCTTTCCCAATATCATGAAAACATATAGTTCTGAAACTTTGCTTGAACAGCTCCCCATTGAAACCGGAGTACTTTGCTGTCCCTGCAGTTCCTCTGCTGCTGAATTC
Source organism: Grallaria varia (assembly GCA_013396735.1). NCBI lineage: Eukaryota > Metazoa > Chordata > Aves > Passeriformes > Formicariidae > Grallaria > Grallaria varia. The sequence continues at coordinate 348,742 of VWZG01012838.1, read as the reverse complement.
ACTTACCCTTATTTTCACATGTGCTAAATGTCACCAGGGTGTCCACTGTATAGTCTGATAAGCAAGTTACTCTGCCCTGGACTCTAGGAAAGTTAGAAAATCCATAATCTCACATTTGATTTGATAGACCTTAAACAACATGAACTCATGACATGAAAAATGACAAATAGGCCATGTATTTAGTTGCGAAACAAACTCCATAGAGTATAGTTTCAGCATAACATCTGTTATGTATAAAAAAGGTTATGTGCTGAGTTTATTCATACCTTTTTTAGAGAAAAGCACACTTAATCCGACTGAAAAACTGTCTGAATTTATTTCACACACGTGGTTTTAATTTTGGACTTACAGATTGCATCATTTATCTCATTTTCTTCACATCAAATGAGGGAAATTAAATTTGTATTATGCTAGCATGAAACATGTCTTCCTCAAAGCATTTTTTCCTGTCCACAGTGATTAGGGTGGCAGCACCATTATTGTTTGTTGTTCCCACAGCATCTATTTTCATATGAAATCCAAATTTGTTTTTGCTCTTAATCACTATAAATAAGTTTACTTGGAACTCACTTGCGAGAAATGTTCTCAAAAACATAGGCAGAATAATTTGCATCACCATGAAGGATCTAATTCAAAGCATTTCTTAATAGATTGTAATCATCATTTTCCCAATTGTGGGGTTTTGGGCAGTAAATTTTATGTCCCTGAAAGAAATACCACTAACTGTACCTCCAGTGAAACAGAAGAAATGGTGAATTTTATTATAATTGTCAAGTCTGGATGCAAAACTTTAGTAGAAAAAGCATTTTGTCTTAGCAAAACACTAGAAGTGCATGAATGTATATATACATATGTATACATGAATGTACAGAATAGACAGAAATTGACTAATCTGTCTGTTTATATTTAATTACTACCTCAAGATCTAGCAGTGCACAACCTTACTAAGAATATATTTCTGACCTAAACTGTACAGCCTTAGGAGGAAAAAGCAGGATCTGAAGCAGGAATAAGGGGCAGGAGAAGATACTCTCTTGTGATGTTAAAAATCCTTTTAATTATAAATATAACTAAAGAGGGATTAAATATTATCTCTTTACTGCACATAAAAGTACTGCATTAACATTTTGGAAAAAAATCTGAAGCTACTTCATTACACATGTTCAACTTAAATCACCAATTCAAAATACAACAGTATCAATAACTTCACTATTTCATTAATCAACGATGATCAAGAAAAGAACACATAAAAGGTTAAATACATGAACTTTTGTGAAGTTATGTGTCCACTGTATGATAAAAATCTAGGTTTTATTATTTCACAAATTCCTATGTATAGATTTGTTTCTGAAATCATTTATTTTGGCAGTGGATCTTCATATAATACAGGCTAACACCAGGCTAACACTCGGAGGTAACCTTTTCATTTTTCTATACACACAGAAAAAACCCCACTTTACACATTAACTAATTGCTTTTAGTAGAGACTGAGCACAAAATAACCTCCTCTCTCTTCGCCAAGATTACTGCATGCCCATCTGGCATACCAGCCCATGCTGAGAGGGCGGCAGCGATGCTTTCCTCATATCAACAGCCCAGAATCGAGGGCTAGGGGTGCCACGCAGCTATCACAGACCTGGCACTGAAACATAGATGGCCATCACCTCTCAGGGCTGCCATAAAGATTTGCGTGTGTTTACTGATTCCTTTGGCCATCATGTGCATATTTAAGTACTGAAATTCCATACATGTTTGTCTCACAAACTGTGTTTAACAAAGTGGTGCTGAGCTGTGGCTGGGGTACATGGGAAAGCAGCAGCTCATTTTATCGAGTGGATGCCAGTTGAAACACATGGCCACAACCAAATAAATGCAAAACAAAGGGGTTTGGAATTGATCTCACTATTTTCTTGTTTTATTACTGTGTCAATGCAATTCAATAAGTGACAATCCATCATAAAAAACACAGTAAATATGGTTGACATCTCTTTCACTCTTGTAATGTAGTGTGCTTCTGTATCTTAAGAAAACTCCCAGATAAGTAACGATGTTTCTTCCTCTCCCACCCTAATGGATCTAGGGCATTTTACTTTCTGAAGTGCTAAATGAAATTGCATGCTGTGCCATAACTGGTACTATCCATAACTCTCAACAGAGAATATAAAATTCTTTCTCAGAATGTCACAAATTTCTGAAGATGTTTTAGAATTACCTTATTGTAGGAAGTATACTGCAGATATTGTCCTGTTTTTAATTACATCAAAGAAGGACTAAACTGTCCTTTAAGCATTTCTTTTAGTAATTCAGGCAATATCTTGGAAGGGTGTTTGGTCCATTTCACCTGGAACTATCTCATCGGTTTTATGCAGGGTGTTTGATAAGACAAGAGATAAAGTCATAATTCAGTAGACAAACAATTCACTTAAGGCATTAAGTCCACTTAAGACACTAAGAGTGAACTTCAGGCAATGAGATTTGAAGACAGGGAGATAACCTGCACAGAACACCCACACACTAGGCAAAAAGCATACTGTGATTGGAAAAACACATGGAAAATTTTCCTCACTGCCTATGTGAACCAGAGAGGAGTATCTAGGACAAATTCCACACTGTATTCTTCTGAATGTGAGTCTCGCATTTTAACAGATAATAGCTTCAGGACTAGAAGCTTCTGAATTGATCTATGTGGCACTAATTTAAACCACATCTATCTTAGAAAATATATAGAAGAAATATTGATTGCATCAACCTAACAATTATAAAGAGATTAAAAAAAGAAGATGGAAAGAATTGAAGTAACCAAATTTCAAAACCTTTTACATCCTTGGACAGGGGAGTTCAAGTACTGCACTCATGGTTACACTGAGAGGGTTGTGAGCTGTACGGGGTTTTTCTTCTTTCTTATGGTAGGAGATCAGAAAATCCCTAATAAGAGTGACATAAGTAGCAATCTGGGCTGTTTAGTCATTCTTGCTCTGATCTGGTGACTGTCACACAGCTTACATAAAAAAAAAATAAATTAATTTTTCACTTGCATTCCAGGGTCCATTAGATTTCTGTGTATTTTTAATATGCTTACTGTAGATATTATGTGTAATTTTTGTCTTCTCAACTCTGCTTAGACACTGTGTTCCCATTTGACGCTTTAAAAATAACTAAAAGCGCAAATAACAATGAAACCTACTGAAATGTAAGATACATCCTATCATATTTAACTGAGGAAAACAACAAGATAATTGCCAGTAACTGAAAACCCTTTTCAAAGCATCTTTGGCCATAGAATAAAGAATTATTTTTTATAAATTTACTGAAAGTTCTCAAAAATTTTGCTGTTCTAATTTTGGTGTTATTGAACTTTCTACTGAAGGCAATGGATAACTAAACTGATTTTACTGTTATTTGAGTGAAAACCAAAATGGGCTATTCGGAAAAAAAAAAAACCCAAAACAACCCAGAACTTAATAAATAACATAAAAATCTGTATTACTTTTTTATTGTGTCAGTATTTGTATACCCATAAGATCATTAAAATATCTTTATTATTAGCAATTTTAAATAAACCATTGAAAAATAACTTCCTACTCATTTGAATACATCACAAGTAAAAGAATATTAATAAGTTAAAATATTTTTGTGTCTTTTCATTTTTCTGCTAAAAGCTGAAAAGCATTTTGGAATTATTAAGTATCCCTCTAAGGTGACTCTTTCTATTACTGACATATTTCGAAGAATTGAAGCAAAAAAAGTACCAACTGCAAAGTTAGTGTGAATGGCAAAAAAGAGTGCTTCAAATTCTACAGTCCTGATTACCCACCCACAGTCTTCATCACACAATGACACTCCTCTTTCTCTATGAAGACAAGATGATTTAGCACTGCCTTCTCAATAATTGGAATATTCATAAGCAATTATAGATGTGTTCAAAGAATTTTCTTGGACTCAAGCTCTTGAATAAAACTATTATCAAGGATTAAAAAAAAAAGACAGCATATTTTCACAGAAAATAGCACATGTACATTTCATCAAGGTGTTTCAACTCTATTAATGAAATCCAAGTAGTTGTACAGCAAATTTACTACTGCTTCTTTACTTTTCGAGACTTGAAGCCTGATAACACCTATGACAACTTTGACTCCAAATAAGAAATAAAGTCATTGTAATCCTGTTAATGCAGAGCCACAAACTGAATTAACCACCGAAGTATCTTTACAGCTTTACATATAAGTCCTGTAATAAACATCAGGGGAAAAGAACAAAATCTCTTTAAATTTACCTAAGGAAATGTAAACAATTCACAACACCAGAGCAAGCTGGAAGGGTAATACTCTAGAAAGAGAGCAACTTTTCAACTTCAAAAGTTATCCTTCTAGAAAAGCGCTATTTTGGCAGTGACTTCTATGGAACAGAAAAACAAGATATTACTCATTTTACTTCATACTAAATGTACAACCTCCAAGGGGCTTCACCAGGTTTCAAAGCTGGCCCCTGGCGAGACAGAATTGGAAATGAAAATTAAAAAAAAACCCAAAAAACAAAAACCAAACCAGCTGCTGCTGCCACAGCATCTCTTCTCAGTGCAAACCAGGCTGCTCGACACAGGCACAGCAGATCCGAACACTGCCTTGCACTAGTACAGAGCTAGGATTTCACTTGGCCGCACTGAGTGCATTACCTCCTGCAAAGAAGAAAATACCAGGGCAGCTTTATGCCAATTCCATGCTCCAGTCCTGGAGCTGTTAAGTGAACACCCAATTTCAGTGTGCCTTGACAGCCTGGGGGAATGTAGGGGCACAGGCCAGCGCTTCTTCAGCCACCTGCCAGCAAGGCTCTTCCAAGCCATTCCACTGCTTCGCAGCGAAGGGAAGCAGGAGCTGTCAATGAATGGGTGTTTTCTGTACCCAGAGACTGCAGCTTTATCAAATAAATATGCTTTAAAATTCCACGCACACACAAAACTGGCTCTAAAGCAAACCTGGAAGGCTTTGTGTCAGTGATCCTCAGGCTGAAAGGATTTGGTTTAAAACCCAGTTGCGCACACAGCCTGGGACCAGTCACAGGGCACCTCCAACCCTGCTGGACAGCTGGGCAGTGCAGTGGGCTCCGTTCCAGCTGCGCAAACCCCTCGCTCTCACAGCATTGCCCAAAACATGCTGGTGACACCCAGTGAAGTGTGGACACTGAGATCTCCAGGGGGCAGAGCCCAGAGGCAAGTGGGCAGCACTGCTGCCCATGAGCCTGAATGCAGCCACCCACTGGGACGCAGCATTCAGAAAAGGCTGATGCTGAGACTCACTGAGGGGGAAATTGAAACACAAAAATAAAGGGCGACAATCCAGATTCAAAGAATAACTGGCAAAACCCATCCTGGATATCTCTAAAGCCTCCTTACTTTAAGCAATCTGTTTAAGAAATCTGTTGCTTTCAAGCAAGCCAAAATGAGCTAAACCTTTGTACTACTACAAAACAAAACAAAAAAAAAAGAATGTTTTGTGTCCATGGGTGCATACTGATAAAATTTACTATGAAATAAGTACCATTAACTTTGCAGATGATGACAAGAAATTGCAAGCTGTACATACACACAATTCTTATATTTGCATGGATTCTTCTAAAAAGTTGAGGGTGTCTTTTCTATAATGAGTCAAGATGATGCTTTCTTTAAAAATAACTTTAATGACATTCAAGATAGTAGAACTCAAAAATGACTAGTAGTAAGACATCTAGACATCTCTCCATGTATGTTTATTCACTGGCAGCTTTAAGAAACATCGGATTTCCTATGTGGATTTATTTCAGATGGTTGCAATAATCTGACTTGTGGAAAGTATTTCAGATGGGAAATAGAACATACTGGTACCTGCTTAATTAAGCAATGGAATTACGGTTTTCAGTGTCACAATGTAATAATGGGCTTATTTCCCATTAGAATTTGCTCTTAATAATGAAGTGGATAACCACAGAGATGGAAAGCCATGAAATCCAAATTTCAACTTAAGTTCTACATATTTTCAATGTGAATATTCTGTATTTCACTTAGAATCACAATTTAAAAATCCACAGGTAAATAAAGAGTTTACAACTCTCTTTAGCTGTTTTGAAAAAAAAAAAATCAGTGATTTATTTCTGTCAGAGAATATCTGGCTTTTTTTAATCTATGCAACTTCTACTCTCTTCCCCCTGCAAACACTGTGTACCCATCATTCTATGCATTCTGGAGCACAGTGCACTGGCGTAAAGCACCTGTTGTACAAGAACCCCTAAGCTGGCAGCTGCGTTTTGCAGGCAGACCTTGAGAGTTATATGTTTATCGAATTCTCTTTGGTGGATGAGAGCATGGTTCATAACACTGCAGGATAATCTCTGTGGACCCATCTTTTTCAATAAAGTGAGATTGGCTCTGGCTGTAAGTTGCAAGAAGAGTGACAAATATAGACCCTTCCCCAAATTTCATCCTGACCATGAAGCCATCTATATGGTGAAAAATACTTGATGTGTTATGAGAAATTGTATTTTATTAAATTTCATTGAATTTCAATTGTGTTTATGATCCTAGGTTTTTCCTTTAGAGCTGGCTGAAAATGAATAAACATACCCACCATAAACTGCCAAGGGGTAGAGACAAATTCTTTCCACTTGAACACAAATACGTGAAGCCCACCTTTCAAATTCTGGCTTGTAAAATTACTGCCTCAGAAAACTACTAATCAAATGCAATCAAATAGAGGAATGGTCCAGATTTAGCTGTCATTCATTGGTATAAGTAGTGGAGCAATAAATATAATAAAAAGGAAAATGCCAAACTCTTTGGCCCAAGAGAAGATCTGCATTGAGTCAAAATTTTTAAGAGGCTACTAAAGAATCAAGCTGGTAATTTTCACCACACTTCAAGATTTTATTTCCACAGTTTAAAATACCTAAAAGACACCTTTGAACTCAATGGTAATAGTCTAAAGTCTTTGGCAGGACTCACAACATGTACATTGTTAACCTCCAATTTCTCCATCATCAGCAGAGTCTTTTTGCTGAAGAACTGGTCCAATATGTTGTTAAGCAACAGCTAAACACAACATATGCACAAAAAACTAGGTAAGAGAACATCCAAGGTAAAGCAGAGATACAGAAGACAACATGTAATAATTATAACTGCATAAGATAATGACTACTTTTACAGCATTGTTCTTCCTTTCTATTTGTTCAATGCATTTGTTCTTTATGGCCTCTTATTTAAGGAATATATAAAGTGACAGCCCTAGGGAATTCAGCTCTGGGGAAATGAGACATTCAACCCTGAGAAAAGATATTGAAGAATGAGTCTCAAGAGACTGAAAATTCAAATGCAGTTTAATTGAAAAGGTTGAGAACCAGAGGGAAAACATTTTTCCCCAATTATTTCAGCTTCTGCTATAAACAGAGATGAACGTTTCTCGAGTTTTAGCCATTAATAATGTTGCTGTAGAGCTCAAGTATGCAAAACAAAATTAAATAAACAGGACTGATTCATCATTCCAGTCCAGTTGTTTCGCAGTGCTCTGGTGAAGCAGTAAATCCAAAAACCCCATGTTGTTAAACTAGCTTTATGGCTGTTCTGTATCACCAAAGGGGCACAGAACAACTTATCACAGACATGTAGCACAAACCAATTTGAAAAGCCTCTTCCTATTCTCATGTTGTTACTCACCCTCCTCAACATAAAGCTGCTTATACTGATGACCACTAACCCTGACTCCTGTCCTACAACTGCGCCTGGCTGCAGTCCAGCACAGAGCCAGGGCAGGACTGGGATCAGTGAATATAAGCTGTACAAACAGATAAACAATTCTAAGGATGTCTTACTAAGAGCTGTAACTGAAAAGAGTGGGTGGAGGGATGGGAAAACCAAAACTTCTGGAAAACAAATGGGCCTATGATGCACACCTGCAATTTGTAAGATACTGCTCAGGAAAGCATTTACATTGCCATCACTGAAGCTGAGCTTTGTAAAGTGCTTTAGCACACTTCATTTTCAAATGAACACTCCTACAACACTTCATGACAATTCCTGGGTGGTGAGAAAGGAGCATCCACTTCGGCACTATGCACCCAGGGATGAGAAAAGCAGAACATCCAGCAAAGGTGTCAGGGACAAAGCTAAATGCGAAATGCACTTCAGGCATGGTTCATGTGTGAGAAACTAATCCACAGCTCCTCAGTTTGCAGGGATGGTTTCCTGAGCTATCCTTGTGTCTGGCTGACTGCCAGCCTGTTTCTGAGGTGGGAAGTGAAGGTGAACCTCCTCACCCATTTATTTCCTTTGGAACAGGGAAATAACATATCACCTGTTATCCAGGCTAGGAGGTAACACGGTGGCCTCCTCAGCTGCAACTCTGCACTTTCACCAGCTCACACACTTTTACACTCACAGCCTCTCTGTGGATTTCTGCTCCAGCACTGCTATTCATGGCCATATCCACAGTGGAAACCCAAGGCCTACATTTCCTTATACTTGGACAAAGTTTTTCAAGGGCAAAACCAATTTAATCCATGTTACCAGCTGAATTAAAAATCGTATTTTCCTGATATGCAGGGAAAAGAAGAAAGTACTTTGCATATCCTTTATCCCTTTTATTTCCAAAAGACTAGCAGGAGAGTTCCATTCTTAGGAAAGTCCAGAGGAGATTAAAAGCTATGGAAAAATACATTTTTAATAAAGTCCACCTTCAACTGCAGCAAGAATAATACAAAGCAAGACTTAGATGCAAATATGATGGTCTAGAACCCCACATAAAGACTTTAAATTCACTGGCATAAGGACACGGAAAATGTCCACAATGCTCTCTCCTTGATTTTCAAAACCACCTTGGATATATCTACCATTAACACTCAGGACCGGACAACCACAGACATTTACAGACTAATATTAGACTAAAACTCTCCAATGTTTTATACCTACAGGATAAACTGTAGGCCGAAAAATGAAGAATGAAAACAGATACCAAAATGTAGGCTCATACTGACAAATTCTGAACAGCCCAGTTCTCATTTACATCACCAAAGGTTGCATAATGTATGCTTGATACTCCTGGAGATTTGTCTGAGACTTCCTAGTCCCAGATTTTAGCCACTCAGGCAGGATTTTCATTACATTAAATTACAGACTAATAGAGTATGCCTTAGGTATACCAGTAAGATACCGATTCTCTGTTCAGTCCCTGGAAGCATTTTCAGCTCAAATAGTAATTGAATCTACAGCATTTAAAAACTTGAAAAGCATTTATATGGTTTTCAAGAAACTTATGCATACACATTGAATCATTCACTCCTGCCATCTTTTCACTGGCTGTGATCACACTCCTCTGAAATGAGAAAATCACAACTGTGCATACATGATTAACTTTAATTAGCAAGCACCTACAAATCAATTATTACATTGCCACCTAATTAGCTGGAATAGTAAGCTGTGAGCAGCTGAGAGAAATTTCAGAGGGATGAGAAAACAGTGCCAAACAAGCATGAACTCAAAGCCAAGTTGAGCATCACTGCAGAGGAACTGAGATGGGGTCTAGAAAGCTCTGACCTGTCCAGTTTAAGTCATGAGGATATTCAATAGTTTCTGTAAAATTACAGGTCCCCAGGCTTCAATCTGAGCACGAGAACCAACAGAGATGCAGTACCTAAATGTTGTGTCACTGCACTGTACTTCTCCACAGCACACAAGCTCAGGAGTTTGGGCAATTTTATTTCCTATGTATTTCAAAAATATTATATCACCTGAAAGATTGTTTTATCCATATTCTACCAGGCTACAGAGACAGGAACATGTTTTGCCATCCTGGTGTCTCTATTTTTTCCCTGTTTCATTTCCCTTCTCAATCTTGCTCAGGTATAGAAATATCGAGAGGATTTGGTGAGCAGGACAGGCTCTTGACACAATTGCAGTTTCCTCTACTGAAATGGATGGGATCCTGGCAAGAATTCCTAGGACCATAATTTTGGCTGGTAATATAATTCCCAGGCAATATGATAAAGAGGTTCTGAGCTGTTTTTCACTGTGACCATGCTTTTTTAATATTAGAGAATACACATCATAAATCATTCCAGTGAGGGATGAAAAAATTTGATTAGAATTTGCATTTACTGACCAGTTTCTTGCATAAGCATATGCATCATACGCTACCCAGGGTGGATGGTAGGGGCTGGTTTTGGAACAGGGTAGCTGGATTCAAGTACCATTCAGGTGATTTGGTCCTGACATCAAGCATCTTGTTCAATTTATGAAGGAAAAAAATGCCAGAAGATCACCCCTTGGTGGATAAGATAGTAAAGGAATTGCACTTTTTTTATTTTTAAATAGTGTACACCAGTAATGCAATTTCATCTGCAAATATCTAACAGAGAAAAAAACCCCAACAAATGCATTTCCTTTCTTTTTGCCTTCCTCAAATGAAATGCCTTGCAGAAAGATCTTTATTAATCTTTTTTTTTTCCCAAATAGCGCTATTTAAAACATTAAGTCTTTCTTTAAAACAAATGGAAAAGCACTACTCATATAAGTGGGAGTTCTAAAAATTCCAGTGCATGGAGCTCTTTATGTGAAAATCATTTATTATTTTAATATGCAGTGCATAGAACAATTCCCTTAAGTACTAGTGTTTCTGACTTGATATGATTTTGGCTTTTTCTCTCCTAACAAAATCACATCAGCACAAATGGCACAATGCAATGTACTTTATGCTGCTTCTAATGTAAAAGCCTGTTTTAGTCTGCTTTCAGCACAGATTTTTGTCTCTGTTTTAATAAAGGTTAATGAAAGAAAAAATTGAAGTACTCGAAAATCTTTATAATGGAGTTTAATACGGCATATCTTCATAACAGGCAAAAGTGAAAATATGTTTTAAAAAAGTGAGTATCTAAAAATGCTTTGCCTAAAATACAAGTTTTAAAACAGACCCAAAGCCTGTGAGCCGTTATGAAGACCATGGGGCGGTAGAGACAGCCACTATGATGATCTAGGCAGTGAGATGGCAATTTCAGCACCACTTAAGACCTTCTCCTTGCTGAACTGTATAGCAAACTTGGCTTTCAGGTAGAAGAAAATGTTTTATTCTTCATCTTACTCTTTCAGAAGGCTACTCAGAGAAGAACAAGAGCTAAATGCTATAATCACCTCAGACAGAGATACAAGGATTACTATGAATACTCCCAAAATAGTCACAATATAATCTCCATTTTCCACACTACGGAGCTGATGAAAACTAGGATCTATAAAATGAAGTGTTCTCAGTCTTGTTGCAGAAACTATTGCCCTTTTCCCTGAGAGAGGGCATCACAAGAACAGTAATCATTTATGCAAACTATATGACAAGTTTTGAAACCCATTCTTGACATAAATCTCTGGTAAGGCATATGAGATCTGTAATGTAAAAGCCAGTTGATTAACTGACTACCATTGTCTTTAATCAGAAAGGATTGCCACGTGAGTTTAAGAGCATATGTTTATGTTTGAGCAGTTTTCTACAAGATGATTTTGCCTATGAAATGATGCTTTTTACAAAGGATGCTATTTTTTTCCCCATGATTCATAATCACATTATTTCCTTGATCAGAATCAGTTATTTTTCTTGGTGTATCTCACACCAAGCTGATGGGTCAGCCAGCCGGAATGTCTGTCATGCTGGACAAAAAAATACCCTCCCACTGTATTGATAATACAAACTGTTTATTAAAAGGACTCACGACCAGCAAAAAAATAAAGCAGGTGGAGAAAAGGTTTTTTGCTAAAACAAGCAGCTGAAATCCCTTTCAGGCTTATCAGCTTGAATTGAGGATTATCTATTCCTCATGCAACACTAAATATGATAAAGGAAAACACTGCTTTTTCAGCACTCGAACTAAGAGAAAATGCTGCTCTTTGAGCTGAAATAAAAGCACCAAGAACATACTGAACACTGCTGCTGCAAAGTATTTTGTACAGACAAACCCCCTTGGCACAAGAAATGAATAGTTTTGCCCCATTAAATCACTACATTCCTGGTAGTACAACAGATTTCAAGAAGTATCTGTCACAAATTTCCTTCTGGATTGAAGAACAGTGCAATGACAACAGTATCTTATCTACACAAAACTATTGTGATGCCATGACAGGTCCACACAGCTGCTCCTTCAAAGCCTTCATAAACCCAAATGAAAACAGAGCTTATCCCCTAATTCCACATAACAGTTATTACATTTTTAATACGCAGAAAGCGTTTCCCTCTCTTACCTCTAACAGGCATGTGCTGAAAGGATGTTCCAAGTCATTTTTCAGTATGCCGGTGACAGAGGAATCTCTGACTTACATAGGTCAGCTGCCATGGCACAATACCAAAAATGTCAGACTTAGAAGTCAGAATTACCCAGTGGCTTGATAAAAATCAGCTTACTTCAGATCTAATCTACAGTCTGTACTGATAGGTATGTGTTAGAGGAATGGCAGATACGAGAGAATCAAAAGGACAACTGAGGAAGAAACCATGAACTTAGACTGCTATACCTGTTAACTTTACTAATACAGGAAATGCAATGTTACCATTTCTGAATTAAGTCCAGAATTTTCTTTTGAACACTGTTTACGCATTTATATAATGTTTACGCAACAATAATTAAAATTACTGTGAAAGGATTGGCAAAACTTTCTCTCAAGAAAGGAATCTTCCAAATGGACTTTAGATTCTCAATGTGAAAAGAAAATTGTATTTAGTCTGTTTGCTATTTTACTGCCTCTTAAATTTACTAAAATAATAGAAACACCATCCATGAAAGAAGAATCCTAAGAAACACTTTCATAACTTATCCTGTGTATCAGTGAAAAACACAGCATCTCTAACAAACACCGAGATTTTTCCCAAGAGTGAGACAATGATGTCACATAATAAATTCCATGCATGCCCACTTGTGCACTGCACTTACTGCACTACTAAAACAGATAGCTAATATTCCTTTCATATTCTGCTGCTGCAATCAGCAACAGTGAAACAATGCTTACGTTTCATATTATACTAACTGCATTACCTGTAAGTCAGGAAAAATTAGAGTAGCCATAGGGAAAATAAAAATTAAAAAAAAGAAGTTATGATGAGCAGTATTTCACAAAATTGAAATAAAGGTTTTGGGTATAGAACCATAGGATTTTAGTGCCAACACTTAAGGAAGTATTACATGAAAAAAAAATTGCCACTCACAAGAAATAAAGTTTGGCAAAAAAAGTAACATACATTGCAATATAGTAAAAAAAATTTCTCACATTTGCATAAATTGAGAGGAGGTAAATTCTTATGATAATTGCTAAGGTGCAGCAGTAAAATAAAGATTATCCTGGTATTAATGTAGAGACACAAGTGATTCTACATCTGCCCTTTATTACCACTAGTAGAAGTGCTAAGATCAGGGGTTAGGGACAAATAGATACACTTACCATTATTTAAGAAATAATCCCTCTTCTAAGTATAAAGAATAAATTCAGAACACAGTAAATACCACGGTATAGTGTTTCATTAAGCAGGCTCTTTTTGGAACAGATGGAAGGTCATGAAAGACTGAACTTCTTTCTGTCAACCTGAATACAACTACAAATCCAAGCAGCACAAATAACTATCTCAATTTTCAGTCACATGCAAATGTGGGTACTATTGCACACAACAGCGAGTTTGTGGTAAAAAGATGATCTGCATCACTTCCTTGGTAGAGACACAAAATGAAGGAATATCCTCCCATGGTCACTGCTGAGACATATGGCCAATATTCACTCTCTGCAGTGGAATCTTTACTATTTCGCATTTGTAACCTTAGAGTATGCAGTAGTCCTTGCAGATACTTATCAACGAATACAAAAATGGTGATGAAATCCTGTTTTGTCACTAAGTCTTCTCTTAAATAGAAAATGAAGACAGTTTAGATTTTCTCACAGATTTTGTACATACAAGTCACACTCTAAATCAAACCAAAGAGACTGAATTACACACATTCCTAGAAACATAAATACTCTGAACCTAGTGACACAGACACGTGCAGTATAGGTACCACCACTTTTACTCTACATTCACATGTAAACCGATGTTTGCCACTAGAATCTGTGCAATGATAAAAGTAATGGTTCTCAGTGAAAGCCCAGATCTGTGCTCAGCCCAGAGTTTCAGTCATTCAACCCCAGCACTCTGGATTTATCAGGAACAAAAGATGCTTCATTCTTTCCAGAACATGAAAAGAAATAGTGGCACATCATTTTATTGCTGTGATATGTGTGATACGTCCAGTGCAAGGGGAATCTATCTCTACCTTTAGAAAAAAGATAGGGGACAAATGATGTCACATTACTTTGAATCATGGAATAGGTAAGCAGAAGTGGAACTTCTCTTTGGTGGCATATTGGTTAGTCTGTCAGCTTCCTGCAACTTCAGAATATAAATTTCTAATGTGGCTGCACAGCAGTTACAGTTCATTTACATGAAGGATACAGTGGGCTTGCTGTTCCTCAAGTCACTCACCATGTATTCTACCTCTGTCACTGTGCCAGTACTGACACCTGTGAACCAGAGGAGTGAACTGGAAACTAATCACTGATTGTAGGATCGTACTATCCTTAATTGAGTGTAAAATTATTCCCAGCCGATTTTTGAATGTTGGCATTAAAGATATTTTAAGCCTTAAAGAGTTGATCCTTCAGTTGTAACTCAGGCAAAAAGGGCCATGGACTCACAAAGAAGAGCTGAATTCATAGGGACTCTAAAAGCAGCGCCCTCCTGAAGATGAAATGGGGTTTCTGGCCATGTAATGTTACAAGTTGAAAGAGTAGGACAGAGTAACCATGGGGAAAGCACTCCAAGTTCCCAGCTTGGCACCTCAACCATCAGTTTGTCATGGACGGTTTAGGGCAGTTTAAGAAGTAGTCCTTGCCCAGTATGCACATTTTATGTCCTGTAAGTTCATACAATATGCTGTCAGTTATGAAAACACTGTGAGCAACCAGAAATCACTTAAATTGAAGAAATCACAAGAATATATTAAAAATGTAAATTTAGATACAATCTCTAGGAAAATGGAAGCTTTTTATTTTATAATCCAATTTAGGGAACACAAGAAGGTGGACGAGTAAATAGCACAGGCAAAGCTATATCTGGATTCACTTCTCCTGAAGAAAGGATCAAGAAGAGTCTTCAAGAAACATACATATGGGAGAACTGCACTTTCAAGATGGGATAGAACAGGTGTAGCCCCAATTATGGAGCAGTTTAATTGAAGCACAGGTTGCTGCAGCCCCTCATCCCTCAGACCTGAAGCTATTAGAAGTCTTCAATTTTCTGCAGACAACACAATTTTTAGTGAAACTTATGGAGAGTGGTCTCAATCTAACCTGAGAGGTGGGAAGCACATTATTCCTCAGGAAGAAGGCAACTCCCATAAACAGTGTGCTAACAAAATCCTTCCAAATGTGAGCAAACCTAGATTGCTCAGCAAAAAGATGATTTCCAACCATGCCATGAGTGTCGACAACTGATAAGGTCAAGCCCTAGCATGTAAAGAAATCTCCCTCAAGTATCAGCCGCAGTGCTTCTGCCACAGGTAGGCAGAGGAAGACACCATTCATTCCTGCAATGCTCCCTGGGAATTTAACAGGCAAAAGTATCATCAATCTTAAAAGTCTGCAGAAACAAGAGACTTTTTGGAGTGAAGGCAAATAAGTGAAATATTGACCATTCCGTAAACAAAACTTCCATTCTACTTACCGAGATTTCAGATGAGGTGCAGACATAACTTATTGAAAGAATTCAACCTCATTTATAGGGATTTCAGTCTACATCCTTCAGCCTTGTCACACTCTTATCTCATTCATTATGTTGCTGTCATTCCCACTCCTCTTCCTTCCCTGTATTACCAATGTTATAGAGGGATAATCCGGTCATTTGAAAAAAACTTCTTTTTTACTGAGAGCTGACTAAGCATAAACCCCCTTCAAATGTATCAAAAAAAAGTAGGAAACACACTGATATTTGGAAATGAAAAGATTTTAAAAAGAAAAAAAAAAGTGCTCAAGGAAAAATAAAAATTTTAAATTACTGTTCTGGAGACCTGAGAGGATAAAATCCTTTAAAGACATTATATTTTGGCATCCATTTGCAGTTATTTAAAACCATGATTGACGGAAGGTTTTCTTCATAACACTGAGTTTTAGAGACACTGTGTGTGATTATGTGCTACTTATTTCAAAATGATGCCCTAAACAGGAGTGGAAAAGCCAAACCCACAAATCCCCTTAAAACACACACACAAAACTGCCCAAATATGTACACAGGGAGTAGCACACAGCCCTTTCTCTGGCTTTCTCTGACACCTTTCCCTGGGGTCACCAAACCAGAGGCAAAATAGAACAGAGATTACACAAACTGCAGACCTTTGCATTTACATGAAAATATTCAAGTTATTCAGGAGGTAGGGGAGCCCCTCGCTCTCTGAAGGCCACAGTGCTTTAGCTCTGCAGGCACCACTGACCTTTGTTGCTTTAGGCAAAGGAGGGCTCTGCTGGCAGCACTGCTGGGGAAAGCCCAACCACAGTAGTTCATCCCCGTGTTGGGACACACTCTGGAAGCAGGAAGCATGTGTTTTCTTCAAGATTTTCTTCAAACCTACATTGAAAAGATACTCTTCCAACTACAGTGTGTGCCAAATGCTGCTGACTGACTACAGGAGAAAATTCACAAGGGCAAGATGATGTTTCCCTTTATTTTGCATGAAAGGCGTGCTACAGATCCCATCTCACTCCTCAGCATTTCCTGGTGGTTCTTCTAGGGAGATTCTACATCACACACTGTGATGGCTTTTCAGGTGCCATTTCCTATATACTGTAAAAGGTGCTAGGATTACAGTTTAAACTTTCATAATAAAGTATAGCACCTTCAAAACGCAGTTTCGCAATAGTAGTGTTCTGCAGTGAAGAGCTGGTAGTCTTGCCATGTCTAGAGCTTATGGTCTTGTCAAAAAATTATGAATAGAGCTTGAATTAGGAGTCCAAAGTAACTATTTCATATAATTTTAACTTTGAGACAGGAAATATTTTATATACGTGCACTAGATATATTGCATTTGGTGGAATAACAAAAATAATGCAATATTATTTGATTCTTACGGCCATTAAAACCATTCAATGATTATAAAATAGTTTGTATGACAAAAATTTGGTCCTGAAAATTACATAGTTTCCACCCTAGCGATTGATCAAAAGACAGAATTAACTATGAGTAATCCATAAATAAGTTACCTTCAAAACCACGTATCTCAAAATATATACATGGACACAAATCAGTTCAGCTGTAACTGAAAGGACACCAATAGATAAAGTTTTGCATTTTCCCAACCCTCCATATGTTTTTTTGAAGATTAATTGTAGCATATGGAACACATTAAATATAATTTGATAAATCATGAGATTAGAGACTTTTAAAACTTTCTTATTATAGGCAATATATAATTTCATGAATTAAGTTTTGGCTTTATTTTTGTCCATATAAAGTAATATGTGTTCAGTTTCAGTGAATAAGCTTTCATTATAAACATAGGTATTACTTGAGAAATCTACCATAGATTAGTATCTTTATTGCATGTATTCACTAATTTAATTGTGTCCTGAACTTTCTAGGCAGAGGGAAAGACAAATTTGCCACACTAGATAAGA